>VWZT01003745.1:624839-736726 GCA_013397055.1 Pachycephala philippinensis | reverse complement strand
AAAAGCTACAATACATGTGACAGAAGTACAGACAAGAAGTTTTACATTTCCGCATAGAAACAGTTGTTACATTTTCTGAGACTGGATGAGGAAGAAGAAAAATGGAGAGAGAACTTTTCTTGAGATATGCTGCTTGGAGGTTTTTGTTTTAGTTTTAGTTTTATCAATAAGAGGACATATTATGTCTGACAAAACGTAATGTTTGGTTTTTTTCCATTTAGGACTTCTCAGAAATCTTCTTGGCCTGGAGCTATAATTGATGTAGCACTAGGCTTTAAATTATCCCACCATAAATATGTCTTCCGTAATAATTACTGAAGTGTTACTGCAACACACAGTTCTTGTTTCTTCACCAAATATCCTCATTTTTTTTGTAAAGGCACAATGAATATTTGAATTATCGCTCAAAATTTCCTAAATCGACTTAAGAGAAAAGTTGATTTCTATGACAAATTATAACCTGTTGTATAATTATTCCACAATCTTTTTTTTGTGGAGGTTGTGGGGTTTTTTTAAAATTATATTACTTTTGTTATATTTTTCACTTGATCATAAAACCCCAATACTAGCTAGTAGGTAAAATTCAATTTTCACAAGGAATTATAAGAAAAGAAAAGACATTTATTTAATATCTCTAAAAATATGTAGGAAAATAAACCAATCTCTTGGGCATGTGTTTTTTTTCTCAGTGTGAAGATTTTATGATTCTTGAAACTAAATTATTTGGTGGGGAAAAAAACGACCAGAGGGCAAAACCCAGACTGTAGAACCTCTCTTTTTTGACTAACTTTTGTGACTACTCTAAACTGACCACTTTTTTCCCTGACTAATCTCTAAACAGAGGGCATATCCCTTTCACTTGCAAAATGCTCTCACACAAAATGAATTACCTTCCCACCACCCTGGTTACTTGCCAGGGAGTACTTTATTTTTCCACTAGGAAGAAGAAAATCAGCTTGTATTTTGCTTGCTAGAGCCTTCTGCATTTTAATTCTGAACTCTGAATGAACATCAGAGAGGCCTTATGATGTTTTGCACAAAAGTGCCTGTGTTCATAGTTTTACTCGGGGCACCCAAAATAGCACGCAGTGAGCAGTGTCATACTGTGAGTTTTCAAAAGTAAAAGCAGAAGTGACTTATACTGGCAGGAAGCTGTAACTCTTAGAAGCTTTCTGAGGATCTGTGAAGTAAAACAGAACTGCTTACTTCTCTGCACCCTGTGTTTCATGCAACTTTTGCAATATCGATTCCTTTATACCTAGAAGGCCCTGAAGTTACACAGGTAAGATATTTCTCTATGTTTTTTTTTATTTATTATATTCAAAATCAAACTTAAAACACTTATCTGGGTGTCTCCAGTGCAAAAGCCACAAAAGGCAAAGACAAACCCAAAAGGCACGCAAAACTTATAGAAAAAGAAATTTGCCTTTGTTGTTTCTTCAGAGCCAACTGTCTAACTTCTATATCTGTGAAATTCCAAATTTCTAAGTTGGATTTATCAGAGGAAATACCCGCTATGCTTGTTTTGTGTTCAACTTGCACATTAAAATTTTCATGCTGATTATTGATCAATTTTTGCAAGACCCCCAGCTCTGACAGAGTGCTTGTGATTATTTCAGCTGCACTTATGCAAGTGATTGTCACGAAAGTGTGCTTACAATTTCTGACGGTGACATCAAGAAGAGTGAAACTTCTCTTGTTTTAAAGGAAGAGTGGGAAATACTCCCTATCTTGATACTCTTCACTCAACTGTAACAGAAATAATATTTTTTTTCTTAATTTCATTTGCATTTCTGTTCCCATTTCTCTTTATAATCCCCCACCTAGCAACTGCAAAGTCTTTCAGACCACAGAAAATGTGTGCCTCTACTTTTGTCAGATCTTGAGTGTTAAACAGCAATTAGTTAATAAATGAGATTTTCAAAGAACTGTGCAGTAAGTACACTGGCAAAATATTTGCATTGCATGTTTCTTTTGTAACACTTCTATTAGGAGGTAGCTACAGTTTTTTTTTATAGCTCAGACTCTTCAAATGGACTGTAGCCAAGAAACAGCCAGTAGACTATAGCCCAGAGATATTTAATAGCTGTTGATTTGTTATTAAAATACTGAGTGTCTGTCATTTTGTTCATTTCTGCAAATTATTTTGCTATGAAACTGGTGGGAATTACCCAGCTTTTGGCTTATAACATTATTTTTTAATGGATTGTTATTTAGAATCAGTTGTGGTTGCAAAAGCACTCCAGATAAACTACTTTTACTTTATACCGGGATAAATTTGCACTAAGGTGCAAAAATTGATCTGTGGACTCAGTTTTAGGAGTTATAATGATACATTTCAATGTTCAGCAATTTTCTGTTGAAAGTGTACATAAAATGAATATAGGGCTGTGACTGGAGTTCAGACTTTCTGCATTTCTACAGAATAAAAAATGTATCAGTGAAAGAGCTAGACAACGAAAATCCATTCTTGAAATTATTTTTAGGTAGTGGAGAGAGGATGAAAGAGCGCCTTGCTCACAAAATACTCTAAGAAAAGTAGCTTAAAATTAAAGAGCAAAGTCACAAATCTACTATGGAAAGCCACACATTTTTAGACGCAAAATGTAACTCCTTTTACCTAGTGTAAGGTAATTTGTGAAATTATAATGCACACTTTACATTCGAAACCAAAAAATGTATAGTACCTTAAAAATGAAGTCAATATACTTCTTTCATGAGTCAGAAGGTTTTACAATTACTGATATGAAGTAATTTGCAGACAATATCAGCAGAATTTTAAATCGAAATAAGAAAACAATGTATGATATGCAATACAGGCATATTTTAATGGTTCTATGGTTTAAGCTACTTGTTACTTTTTGTCATTATTCTTTGGTTTATTTGCTTTGATACTTTATAATTCTTTGGGGTGAAATTTCCATTGTGAAGTCTTTGCATTGTGTTCTCTAAGAATATACTTGTAATCTTCTTGTTTAGCTTAATCAGAAAGATTTGGCTATTTCTTAAATCAGTTTCATTTATAAGGTAATTGTGCCAACAGATCTAACAATACAATAGATAATACTGAATTAAGGTATTAGATCCTTTTTAGGTGAAAACCATTATTTTCCTTTCACTTTGTAAGTCACAGGAAGTTTTGATTTCTACCACAGGCAGTAGAGATAGGTTCCACCACAGGCCCTTAACTTTCTCCTATTTCAACCATGTTCCAATCCCTTCAATGCTAAAAGGAGTGAGGTGTAACACAATGTCTTTCTTATCTGTCATTATGATTGTTTTTATCCAACAAAATACTTGTGCCTGAAAATGGATGAATCAAAGGGCCAGAGAGTGTGTGTGGTAGCCTCAGCCATCCTGGTTATCCTGGATTCATTCCGGACCCTGCTAAGCAGCCAAGGTACACATCCATTAGAGAGGAATTTGATGTGCATGAAGACCACATGGGACAGACCTGGGAACATAATTCTGCTTCTGGTACAGACATCAAGGTCTCTTCTCCGCATGTGCATTGCCGGTAGCACAAAAGATATTGCAGTTGTTGCTGCTAACAAGATGTAACTGTTAACAATGTTTGCAAGAGAACATTTCTCCCAGGCTTTCTATTAGGGACACAAACATAGTGAAGACCTTGCCAGCGGAAGGTGGTATTAAATTAGAATCTTTCATTCTCAGGCCAATGACCTAACTGTTAAAGCAAACTCCTTTTGAGACAACATAATTAAGGAAAATGGGATATTTAATTAGGATAACAGTAGAAAAAAAAGAAAGTAAAATCTCAGTAAAAGATTTTTGTATCTGCAAATGCAGTACTGGAACTAAAAATATGATACCTGAAGATTGCTAAGACTGTCTTGAGGGAGAATTCTAACATGTATGTTCTGATACAATGTTAAATTTGTGGAGGGAACTCTTATTTGCATTGACACTGTATGTATATTTTTTATAACTAGTGAGTGACAGCGGTTGCAAAATTGTTAACTAAACATTAGAGGAAGTGTAAGATGCCATTTAACATTTTACTTTTACTCATAATTTTGACGCATTGGAAGCTAAAACGTATCCTAGTAGAGTAAATTATAAAACATAAGTAACAAAAGAATAACTGAATTAAGTGTGACTGAATATTATCATTAAGTATTTAATGTGATTAAAACCTAACCAGGATAAAATACGGCTGCAAAATTTCTCAGTATTTTACTGATCTTTTAGACAGTGTTAAATAAAACAGAAAATTAAAGATCTTGAAGTTTTATTTTGCTTTAAAATTTTCTGTTTAAGACTGGATTTACAAGTATATTAAGCAATAATAGACATTGCTATTATATTAACAAATATTTCAAATGCTCTGCCCTCGTTGTCATGCAGCATAAAGAAGGTTTGAGGCTTTTCATTGTTAGCATTCAGATGGTGTAGTCAAAACGATGCGTGTTCATTTACTATGAAGATTACAAAAATTAAAAGGGATTTAAAGAGACAATGCTTGTCAAATAGTGAAGACACTGTGGTTACACACTCCTTTCCCTGTAGAGAACCTTTTCAGAATGGTGAATAGGATATGTAGAGTATGTGGGGAACATCAACCTCCTGTGATTCATAAGTTGAGGTGGGATAATGCAATCTGTCAAAACTGCTTAGGAAAAAAAAGAGGATCAAAAAGCTTTGCAAAGAAAGCTGTTATTTAACATTTCTTTAACAATTTAAATTGTTAAATGATATCTATACATCCCAAGCAGAATTTATCAGGAGATGGAACAAAGATCTGTATCTGATCTTGCTTTGTAAAGAGATTGTGGTTCACTGGATGTGGTCACAAGTGAACAGAGCTCACTTCCTAGGAGTCATGCCCACTCCATGGGTAAAACTAAACACAGGATAGGAAACCAAAACAGGTGTGACTTCTCGTTAAATCATTAGTCTGTGATTTCTAGATGATTCGAAGCACTCTGAAAATTTCAAGAAACCTGCCAACAAACTTCATAAACAAAATCATAACACAGCAGCTTGTAAAAATTTGTATGATCCAAAATACTCTAAGTACTTTCTGCATCTTTTTTAGACATTTTCAGTAAAATAGTCATACAACACACACACTTGCACAAACCCATGCTCTGTGTTACATGTTGGCATTAACGCGTACATGCAAACTGGTCGAGAAGCTCCCAAGCACCTTGATGCATTGTCATGTATTCTTGAGAAGATGGAAACAAACAAAAGTTAGGAGCAGTCCTAACTTTGTTTTCCCTTTTCAGTTATCCATGGTATTCGAAGCAACATGAAATGAGATTATTTTTCTCTATTTGAGTGAATTCCTTCTATCTTTCATACTTTAGGTGAAAAACACAAAAAGAGGTCATTGTCCAAGGGTCCATGAACCATGACAATATGTCACACTCATGAGATCCTTTGCAGGCTCTTCAGCATCCAATGGAGCCTGCAGAAAACTTCAGGGATATAACAGAGAAGAGGGCATGTGCCAACATAATGCAAACTATAAACCTTCCATATTTGCTAACAAATTAGAAAACAGTGCTCCTTTCACTTACTGCCCAGTTCAACTTCGAACAGCTGATTTCTCACTCTCTCTTTCTCTATATGATGCAGATAGTTGTTGGAGAAGATTAAGGGTGTTGCTGGTGCTGTTTTCGTGTACCACTGTGATATTTATTGACTAGGCCAAAATTTACCCTTAACAGTAATTCCCAGTGGTAGATGAGCTAGAATGATTTATGCTACTCTATAGCCCATGAGATACCCCCGGAGAATAAAAAGATGTTTCCAGACAAATTAAGACGACAACTAGATTTACAGAACGAAAATGTGGTAAGTGTATTGGTTTTCCCCTAACATCAAATTTAACATATAAATTGAATTGGTTTCAAATGCCAGGTCATTAGATAGCTGGCATACATGGCTATTTTCATAAAAGACTGACCCAGAAAATGTATAAATAGCATTTGGAAATGTCACATAGAGATAAACTGTGATGATTGCTCGGCTTTTCATATGCACTCTTTCAGGAGTGTGCAAATGTTACAAAATTAGACCCATTTTCTGGTGCCTCACATGTAATTTTCTTCTACTCAATTCTTTATCTCGGCTATTTTGTTAAGCGATCATATGAAAATTTTTTTCCTCTTAAAGATTACAGGAAAACAGAGCTTAGACTCAAAGACTGTCAGAGCTTAAGGTCAATTTGACAATGTGGAGAATAAATGGGCTCAGTTACCTGAACATTTTAAACAGAGCTATATGAAATTTTATGAGTGACGCTATCCCTCTGGCCTGCAGCCTGTGGTGGTGGCAGTGATGGTGCCCTCCAGGAAGAAGTTTGGGCAGGTCAACAGAGCAGTCTCCAGCACATGGTGCACAGCATTGGATGGGTCTCTCTGATTCCCTCTGAAGAGTCCTCCCACATGTACACAGAGTTTCTCTCCTCACATACTGTGGGGTCCTTCCCCTATGTACCTCTCTGGTCAATCCCAGCCCCATCAACTAGTTCACAGGTGAATATCTGACTGGGATTCCCCATTCAAATACTCAGCACTCTGCACCAGCCCACGACTGTGGCTGTGATTGGGCTTCTCAGAGCTTTCCTCCTCTGCTGGTGGCTCCTGCTCAGCAGTACCATAAACTGCTCACAACTGGAGCCTGAGCCACCCTCAGGTGACAACCCAAGACTGGATCATGAAGCATCCTCATTTGATGGGCAGAGCTAGTTAGTTCCACCACCACCATCTGAAGGACTCAGACATGTAACTGAGTGCTCTTAGCAAGCTGGCACTAACAAAGAAAGAAAGTTTCTATTATACTGAATCCTTAAAGACCAATCCTAAGAATTATTAACCAAAAACCGCCCAAATAATTACATATTACAAAAAACCCAAAGTTATTTTCAGTAGATTATATTGCCTTTTTGCCCCAAATGAAATTATTCTCTCAGAGGAAAAGAAAATTCAAAGCAAGAACTTACTCCCAAATGTAGTGTCTACAAGCATGGTATTGTTGCATGCATGAAACATTCAAAGAAATTCTGAAATATAAATTTATATTCACATTTGCAATCTATATTATATAAACTGCAAAAGTGAATAGTTCAGAGATGTGAATAACTGTTAAATTGTCATAAATCATGGATTTTTGCTTTTTCCTCCGTTGGGTTTTTGTTGTGTAGTTTGCCTGTTTATTCCTTTTTCTCGTTTCGTTTTTTTTTCCTGATAGATAGCCTCTTCAGAGTAATAGCTGATTTCCAAGTGGAGACATACTGCTTAAGTCTGAGCTGCTGCAATCTGATTCAGCCCATTTTGTTTCAAATGAAAACTAAACAGCACAGCAAAAACTGTTGCATCATAAAAATGATAGAGTGTATTCCTGAGTACTACTAATCATAAATGTCAGAAAGAGTAAAAAGCACACTATTTCAGTAGGATATCTGAAGATAAACTCTGTTCAGAACGATTTCAGTGGCCTTTCACTGGCAGCAACTTTAGATTTCTAGGAATTCATAATTGTTGCCTGCAGGCTTTTTTTTTTTATGTCTGGTTATGTTGGAGAATGTTCACTGTACCTAAACCAGGGAAATGAGGTGATCCTGCAGGCTGATTTAGCAGAACCTATTGGAGAATGAATTAATGTCAATAAAAAACTGAAATCGTATTTACCTCTAATGCATGAAAAATGAGAGAATTTTAATGTATGTGTGACAAAATCTCACAAAACTATAAAGAGAGGTAATGAAACTTCATTTTGCTTTGATGTATTTGCATATCCAAAAGAAAGACTTTTTTTTCTACATGACTTAGTGGTTAGGATTTATATATGTTAGTATGATACTATAATATTATGACATCGTGATCATATTGATCATAAATCTTAATAATCATGTGGAGAAAAAGCATTCTGTCAGTCAGCTGTATTAAGCAAGGATTAGAAATATGTGAGAAAGAGTTTTCTGAAGTTTTTTGTCTTTTTCTTAATAATGTATTGAAAAAAAGGAAGAAATGTTAACTCCTTTGGATAACATTATTCCTTTTGTCCAATCTAGAAAAAAATTGTTTAAAAAAAAAGGCTTATATTATATATAATTCAAAGTAGTTTGTACCAAGAAGATAAACAGGATGTTTGTTAAGAATTTTACGCATTATTTTAAAATAATTAATCTATGAAACATCTTTGTTCTGGTCTAATTTCCTTTACTAGAATCATCTTTCACTACCTGAAATAAAAAAATTCCTAATAGAGGATCATGTGGCCTGTCTCTAAATGTCCTTAAGTAACTTATTACTTTAGGTTAATTGCCAAGATTCTCTCTGGACAGAATGATGGTGTTTTAGACTCCATAGGCTACTTACCTTTCTTACAATGCTGTAAAGCACAGCTACTTTGTCTTTCCATTGACAATTTAGGGAGGCTGAATAGGACATTACACTAGGTCTTTAACTTTCAGGTGCTTAAATTAATAAATGGCATCTCAAGGAAACACGGGAGCCTCAGGCTCTGTATTATTAAAAGCAAAAATATTATCTATGCCATAAAGGGTAAACATTCACTTCCATGAAAAGAATTAGATAAGCTCTTAGGTTATTACCAGGCCTATAAGTTCACAACAAACACTGTAATATTTCATCTTGTAGTCTCTATTTTTCAATAAAAGAACTTTATTCCATATTATGTTCTTTTTTTCTGGTGATAAAATTAATTTATACCTCATGTAGCAGCTGTATTTAGCAGACAATGGTTCTAGGAGTAGAAATAATTTACACAAATAATACTAATAAAGGTAAAGTAATAAAATAGTGAAAAGGTTACAAGGAAAGCTAAAAAGAGGGGAAAAAAAGAAAAATCAAACACTTTGGTCAGCGTAGCTTTGGCCAAGGCTCTGATAGATCTTGTTAAAATGACAGTGGGTACTGAGGAGAAGCACTGGATGTTTTTTACTCAGCAGAAACTGTGAATAAGTTTGATTTAACTGAGGCTGAGAGGCTGCAAATTGATTTCTTGATTCATTTAGGACACAGTCAGGGGCAGCATATAGAAAACCCTGGAGAGAAGAGGACAGCATTATTGTTTCCTTCCTTAATAGGTGTAAAAGGCTGGAACTCTGTCAAGTGGCAGCAAGTTCATCTGTGTAAAAGACACTGCAAGGTATTTGCCCATCAGACACATCGATTGCTTGATGCGAGGCTGAACCATGG
The DNA here is from genome assembly GCA_013397055.1 of Pachycephala philippinensis. Lineage (NCBI taxonomy): Eukaryota > Metazoa > Chordata > Aves > Passeriformes > Pachycephala > Pachycephala philippinensis. The sequence continues at coordinate 727,532 of VWZT01003745.1, read as the reverse complement.
GTGACAGCCTCAGCAGCTGCCGGTGCCTTGCTGCCTCCCAGAGCTGGGGGAAGGAGATAGCCAGGGATAACCGGGGATAACTGGGATGCTGAGCCAGCCCAGCCCTGCTGCCAGTCACACCGCCGAGCTCAGGCACTCAGCTCACAGCTGTGCTGCTGACAAACCACAGGGGGTTATCAGTCACAGCCTGCTCTGTCTTGCACACCATTGCTTCATGAGCTTCAGAGTTAGTTAAAGATTGGTTTGAAATTACTTCACGATTAGCGAAAACTCAGTTAAAAATAAAAAATCAGATTTTTATATTCTCACATCCCTCTCTCAAGAGAGCAAATGAATTTGAAGAAAACAAGTTTTGGAAAACTAAGATGCTAAACTACATACAAAACCCACCACTTTTATTTTTAAACATCAAGATATTTATAAACAATAGTCATAAAATACCATTGAAACAATTTTCTGTATTAAAAAAAATATTAATTCAAGTATCTGGCACTGAAGACACAAAGACTTAAAGATTTTTAGAGGGCATACCTCAACAGTATTTTCTTTAGGTCTTCAGGACTACCCAATGAGCTAGCTATCGACATATAATAATAGTTTACCACCATTTATATAATGTTACATATATATATATATGTATATAAGATAAGCAATGTGATAGCATTTATAGCATTTCCATTAAATCACATAAGCTTGTTAGATTGCAAACATAAATTGGAGTTGGTTTTGGTCATTTAAGGGCCACAACCTATATGTACAAAAACAGCCCACCAATGATATTAACAGTGTGTTAAAAAATATCCCTTCTAGTGTTGGAAGCTATTTTATACTTTGAACTTCTGAACTATTTCTAAAATATAGAATATTTCTGTATAGATGTTTATATGTTCATGTTTTGTTTTCCAATAGTCATAATGCACTCTAACTCCCCCATTTCTACATGTGTGATAAGGAAAACAGGTTACAATTACAGCAGGGGAAGTTTTTGCCGTGGTTTGAGATTAGTTTGCCATTTTTTGACAGCAGTAAGCACAACCTATAGAGTTCAATTTACTCCATTGAACTCAATCTAGTCAAAGACCTCTTTCCATAATAAAAAAGTCAGGAAGGATCTTGGTTATCAGATGGATAAAAGAATTAAGCTCCAAGTGCTTTCTATTTTGCATAGTATTGTGCCAATCTTTGTGATATTTGTAGTTAGGAAAATGTACTAAAATATTAAAATATGATCTTGAAATAATAATTTTCTTTCAGTTCTTTTAAACCCTCTGCTTCCTCAGCAGAAATAAATCCCATAGTTTTGGTGATATTGTACAGGCATTCTAAGGAGGAATGAGAGTTTGGATTTATATGTAGTGATGTTGGAAGTAGTTCTTAGACCTTGTATTAAAATGCTCAACAAACTCGACGCTATACAAGAAAAAGTCCTGTGACAAGAGATTAACCTCAGCCTTCAAAAGAAACCATCTTTATGAAGGAGTTGAAGCCATAAAACCTGCTGTAAGCATGCCAGTCACTCTCCTCCCTTATCAGGCATTTTCGTCCTTCAAACCTTCTCTTCTATTGTACAAGTAGTAAACAACCTGGCAAAAAAAAAAAAAATCAAATATCTTTAATTTTTTTTTTTTGTAGTTTGTTCAACTCACAACATAAAATTTCATCATTCAAAGAACAAGAAGGGCTGACCACAGACAGCAAAAGTATCTGGTGTAAGAAGAGAGGGAAAAGGCAGACTACTGAAAAAAGCTGTTAAACTATAAAGTATAAACTTCATACTATTCTTTAAGAGGATTGCAGAGGAGCAATGTAGTCCTCTTAGGGGATAAAAAGGGGACTCTCAAAATTCATTTACCATTAAGCACAATTCCCCCACTGAATTTTCAATATAGAACAATGTTCTTAAAATAGAACAATGAGAGCCAGTGGAAGTGCTCTTCAAGGTGAAGTGCTTTCATTACAGATGAATTATGTGCCCTGTATATTGAATCAGTTGCTGTTTCCATAAAGATTATAAATCCAAATAGACTGAACTGCAAGAATCCTGAAAGTAGATCATATTTTACTTTAAGGTTGCCTTTTCACAAAGCCTCCTTGGTATCTACTTGATCCTAGCTGCAAATAGTTCAGTATCCAGTTTGATATCAGTATTTGAAAAAAAAGCCAGTGTTGTGATCCACATATAAAAATGCTAACCCTCTTTTTATATGAAATAACTGGAATTTTACAAGATAGTTTTTTCACTTCTCATTCTCTTTCACAAAGATATTCCATTGAAACATTTCAGATAATTTGATTAACTTGGAAATTTTCATCTTTGAAATAGCTCAGAGTTCTATCATTTTCTCAAGGTAAAATGTTTTGTTCAAGCATATTTCAATTTTAAGCTGTAGTACTTGCATATTTACTTATTTTAAATATTGCTGTTTGCATTCTGTAAAACTCATTGGGTATCAAGTGAAGGAAATGGCAAGACATCCCAAAAGACAAATTCAGATGCTCTAAAATCCTTTATCTATTCCCTGTTCTAGCTGGCATGTTACCTCTTTTCTCTTGGAGGTTGTGAATACTTCATACATTTGTTTCTTTTAGTTTTACCTAATCCTTCTTGACACTGTTTCAGCAATGAGCAGAATCAACACACTAGATTTATTCATTACTCTACAGAGTAGAGCTTATTTTAATGTTCTACTAAGAAAACTTGAAACCCTTGTAATTTTTTGTTTGGAAAATGACACTTTCTATCCAGAGGGGATTTTTTGTTTTGTTTTCACATTGCTATGCTGGCTCTCTTACCATGGATAATGGCCCTGGCCCCTTCCCAAAGAGGCGGATTTCTGTGCTGTGTTTAAAATTCTATAGCACCATGCCAATACCCTGTCCCTGTTTCTGCTCCATTGATACTGCACAGCGAAGGTGAAACAGTACAATAACATAATCAGCATTAGCGATGTATATTTGGAGTCATATTTCAGTTAGGGGCAAGGAGGTCACAAAAGTAATTTGAAGGAAAATGAGAGAGAAAATGTACAGAATTTACTTTCCTGGCTGACAGGCATTGGCAATAACAGCAAGAATTCAGGAATAAAATATTTTTATTGTTTTTTTTTTTACATGTTTCTCTGTAACAAAACCATGAGACCAGGCAGTAATCCCAGTTTATCTCTACTTGAATTTTCAGCCAGTTGTATAGATACTTTCACCTGATTTTCATTTAAGCAAAGCCCTAGTGAAATTATGAAGCACTACTAAACGAAGTTTCAACCCAAAAGAAGTAAGCATATATCTGTATTTTGCAAATACCCTCCATACATTACTGTGGCATATATGATGACCTTTGTGAAAGCAGTGAATTAGACACTTGGTTTCTGAGTGGTCTTCTAATTCTGAATGTCCAGAGGACAAATAGTTTCATTAAAATTATCACTTACAATGGAAGGCTAACTAGGCTATAGCACACAAAATACAAAGTTCATATGGTCCACAATAGACTTTGAGAGAAAAAAACCCACCAAAAACACAAAACCAAAAGAAAACTCAAACTTGTATATATCTATCTATATATAGATAATCTATATATAGATATATATAGATATATATACATACATATATGTAGAAAGTTCAGAATTAGAAGACATTTTCTAATAAAAAAGGATGTTTTCTGTAAGAGACCCCTAAAAGCTCAGAATGTGCTGAATAGCAGCGGAGGTTGGAAAAGGGAGATGAGAGGAAACCTGCCATTAAGGCAACTGCCTGTGGTATCTCACAACTCATGAGAACTTCCTGAACATAGCAAAATTTACCTAAAATCACAAAAAAACCCAATCCTTCTGTTATCATATGGAACAAAGGAATTTATGATTGTGTCATATCCAACTGCTCCCTGTTTTCTTTGATTACAGTTAACAATTTTCTTGTCATTTGTCTGAATAGCTTTTCATGTCCTGTTGCCTCTCATGCCACTTATCTACTGTTTTCCTGGTCAGGAAACTATAAAAGGACCCAAACCACTGGAATGATAGGAGATAGCTGGAATGACACAAAATGTAAATACAAGGATAAAGTCTGATAGCATGATGAGTTCCCATCTAGGAAGAAATATAGATGTCAGTCTGCTCTTCAAATTAAATGTGCAGGGGAAACTTTCAGGGTCAATATCCTATTGAAAACTGGCATATGAATTAAAACAGAAAAAAAGAATTAAATAAAGCATCATAAAATACAATAAAGCTGTAGTTTCAATTCCCACATGAGCTGTTCTTTTTGCACTTGCAGGACTAAGATAAATAATTGATGTACTCAGGAATCTCATGAAAAAGACCTACAGAATTCATTAATTGAGGGAATTAAATTACACAGAATTTGTTTTCTAAGACATTTGAAGTTATTGGTAGATTTGATGATCAAAATGTCCCTATACATTTACTAGTGCAATGTTCCCAGATAATGTTTATTATATTTATATTTACCAATGTTATTTAGGCAAGTTGCAATGCAGCACTCCTGGTTTATGATTTCAATCTACCCAGTTGCTAAATGTGGCATAAAGGAGAAGGTGTGGAGAAGGAGGGCAAAATTAAACAGATAGAAAAAGAACATTCTTTTTGTTCTCAGTTAGTGGATGATCTCAAATCAATTCTAGGTAAAAGATTTTCAGATTGTGATCAAGAATCTGAGAAGGAGGAAATTGTCTGAACTAAGCAAATATATAGTTATTTTTTATTACTTTTTCACATCCGTCTCAACATAACCTAGAATAACTGTTGATTATGCCACACTCTTAATCTAAAAGTATGTAGTGTCTCTCAGTAAACCATGCTGCCCATGACAAAATTATGCGGTTCATAACACATTTTCCAACAGACTTCTCCTTTGGTTTTGCTGTTCCACATGTTACCTCAGCACTGCTACTGCACATTATATTTGTGAACTGGGAACACAACAATTGACTCCAAACTCATTGTTTTCACTAGATTGCAAAATTCCAAGTGTGCCATCCTCTCTTTCTGTTAAATCCACGTGGTCTTTATGGACCTTAACAGCTCACTTTGAGGAATTTTTTCAAAATAAATTCTTAATAAGTTAATAGCATAAGTCATAACCTCTCTTAACATGGAAAGAACTACTTTCACTGTACCCTGGTTTCTGTTTCTTTTCATTCCCCTTGACTTTTTGATTGGCTTACTATCCCACATACAAATACTTTTGAGAAAACATGGGGCAATCAAAACCCATTTTTCACTAACTAAGGAACTGACACTTATTTATTAAATATATATAATCCATTGACTTCATAGACCTAAATAATTTAAGCCCATTACTGTCTGCAGGATATGAGTTCTGGCTTATATAAACTAGGGAATTAAGTCTTTGTCCACTGAGTTACTATGGCAACTTCATGGACTTCCCAGTTTCTGTTGGCTTGCAATGAATTAAAGTCAGAAACTCAGACAGACTCCTGAAACAAGGGGAATTATGTGGATGAAGTTGTTTTAAAAAAGTGAGCTATCCATAGAAACCTATTACAGTAATTTCTTTTGCAAGAACTTATTTTGGGGCAAATTTAATCATTATGATTCAGTAAATCATGATATCCCTGAAAGCTCATGCCTATTCATATGTTTATATGCATTGAAGTTATCCAATTGGCTCCACAGGAACCAAATAAAGCTCTACAGCCTGATGAAGGAAAGGAAAAGTCTACAAAGCAGGCATGTTGATGTCCAGGTCCAGGGCCAAGAAGTGGCTTGAAAAGTATCCACTGATTAATGAACTCTGAAGCACTACTTCTTCAATACAAATTTCCATGCTCCACTGCAAAGGGATTACATTTAAAAGAAGTACCCAAAGTCTTGCATATCACTTTTAAAAAATATATGTGTGCATCCATGATGTGGCCTCCTGCCTCCTGTCTTGAGATTTTATTAAAACATTACTTCCCAGAGGAAATTCCCCCATGTGTCTCACAAATCTAGTAATTAAAGCAGCGAGCGATAGGAATTACAATCCATTCTTTTTCTTCCTGCTCTTCTCCATGAGTTGCTGTTTGAATTTACAGAGACATATAAAAGTTACCAATAAAAATTAGTAATTGTCATGACAGAAGTAGCCCTGGTCATATTTTGCCAGCTAAACACCATAAGCCTCTAATTTTTATAGGCAAGTTTCCAAGGTAAAACATTAGTTATTATACAGTCACTTCTATTTAAGAAAATCAATACAGATAATGGTATGAAATTAGTTGTAAAAAGTCAATATTACCCATAATATATTTTTAAATTTCATTTAGTTTGCTATTGGTGGGTTTCTTTTTTTTTTTTATTTTTAGGTTTTTGGGGTTTTTTTTAAGTTTATATTGTTACCTTTTTAAAGTCTGCATTGTTATTTTGTTTCTTTATCCAGAACTTATTTTCAGGAAATTACTATTTCATCCTTTACGCATTCATATCCTGGAGCTGTTAGCTCCTTAAACATGCATCATTTGTGAATAAGTTGGCTATTTTCAACTTAGTTCAGTTCCCAAGCTTTGTGCCTTCTGCTTGCCAACACAGGTCTTCATGGCTATTTGAAATCTTCTCAGATTACTTTTGCCTTCCACAAAGTCTGCTCCTTTCTTGACCTCACAAGTTCTTTTGGCAGTACGTCTTCATCACCAAGGTCTGATAACAATAATTTCTATAGTTTTCTTAATCCTTTCTCTTACCTCCTTTGCTCTGGAGACACTACTTTGACCATGCAGTGCATCACACCAATATCACAGCATCAGCACCAACCTTTGTTGCTTTTAATATTCTTTTGAAACAACTGAGAGTACTTCATACTTAACAGAGTTCTCTGTTGATTTCTCCCAGACATGGGTCTCTTTCACTGAATTTTAACAACTCATAAATATTTCAGATGAAAGGACAGAAAACCATCCCATAAGTAATATTTCTGAATAACTTCAATTGAGCTGTACTGGATATATCTATAAATTTTACCTAAGTATAGTTTTAAAGCTGAGGAGAAAACTGAAACATGCAAAGGACTTGTCTGCTCTTTTCCAAAGCCCTACTCAACAGAACTGTGCACCGAGCACGAGGGAAGTTGTTCTCTGAATGTCTCCTGTGGACTGAAAGTCCCCTGCCTCAGCACACTTGGTGCCCCTTTCTGATGCAGGTCTGACTCCATGTATAGCTCCTTTCTTTCCTAATCACTCTGTGAAAATGAAGTCTTGCCTTTTAAACATCTGACTCTTCCAGTGTCTCACTTCTTGTCACTTACCATTCACCATGATTCCTACCCTATTAAAGTCATCCTAGACAGGATTTACTTTCTGTGTGAACTCCTCCTGTTTCTGCCTGTCTCCTCCACTTGCTTCTTGGCTTAAGAAGCTTCTGCGATTGAAAAAAAAAAAAGTAGGTGATGAAATGTAAAACTGTTGAGTCTGATTGCGCATTTTAATACTCTTATAATACATAAAGTCCTGATGATATAATACATCAAGTCCTGATCTCCAATCTCAGTTGGAGATACAAAAGCTAAGGCTACAAAGTACATAAGAGCTCTTGAAATTGGCAAAATTACCCTCTGAATGACACACAGGGACTTTGGCTCAACAATATAATAGAGCACAATTTATTTTTTACAATAGGCTTCTATTAAGTAAAATATCAAAGGAAATCTGCACGGAGAGGTCTGTTTGAGAGATAACATTGAGCAGAGAAGCAACAGAGGGTCACACAGGTAACGAGGGGAGAATGACACACAAAGATTATAAAGGGGGGAAAAGATGCAATAAATTGTTATTGCAGATGACCTACAGCAGTGGGGACAGAATCGACAGGTGAATAGGTAATTCATTAATCTTAGGTGCAAACAGGAAACGTTTTTAAATGAAGAAAGGGGAAAAAAGTGGGGCGGAACATTCAGTGCCTCAGCTTCTCAGTGAGAAAGGAGGCTTCAATGTAGGCTAGAAAGAGGAAAAAATCATGTTTTAGTAAGTTAAAAACTGGTTGGAAAAGGAAAGAACTTAATGAAAAGTTTAAAAAATCAGAACAAAAAATATGGAGAAATAAAAACCAATATTTTTCCAGCTTCAAAGAGATCTGTGTGTCTGGCTTTCTTCTATCAAGAGCACTAGTCCAGAACCTAAGTAATCCTGACCACTAATAATTAACAATTAACTGAATTAACATCATCTGAATTTTGGGGGTTACTCTGAAGTCTTTAGCCATATTTAATTTTTAATCCAGTTTTCCATGGCTATCACACCACTTTTTTTATTTCCCCCTCAAAAACAATGTAAAACTTGAAGAATGACCAGAAAGTAAGGACTTGTGATAAAAGTGTGTTGAAAAGGCAGCATGTGTGGGTATTCAAGGTACCAAATAATAGATAGGAATTTTTCAAAGGCTTTTTCCTACAAAGATATAATACCTGAAAGAAATCACCCAACAACAGAGTGAAACCTGAACAATGACTTTTCAAAAGGCAAGTTTCAACACATATTTTAGTGGTGCTCATGAAGGTCTTATTAATGGATTTTTAGTCAAAGGGAATTAGTAATTAATAAGAATGTCCAAGGATATCCTATTTTGATTCATTGTAAGGACTATGTTAAATAATAATGGTAGTATAAAGATTATTTTCCCCTCTCTTTATAGGAAGAGTTGCATGTACCAAGTAGCAAGATAATAAGAGAAATTTTATGGATAAGCATGCAAGTAATGGACAAAAATTATACTCTGAGATATCACAAAGTGAGTTGACTATGGAGAGTGAAGTGCCAGATACTATGCAACTTAGATTTTATTTTTGCTTAACCTGATACTATTCTTTGATGTTATGTCAGAATATAGGAATGTCAGAGGGATCTAAAGTCACTATTATCCTTTAAAAATAGCTTTAAAGTCAAGAAGTTTTGGAGATTGTAATATCAATAGCTAGAAACTTCCTTCTATTTTTACGGTTTTCTTTATTTATGACTCTCATAAAATATTATTGCATTAAAGAAGAAACAGCACAGTTTTCCAATCTGATGGACTTTGTTGGACTCTATCTGGAAAATTTTATTCCACACCTCAAAACATGACAGAAAAGAAATCCTTTTAGAAAAATTTTGGTATGAAATTGATTGTACAATATCCTTTGTGTTGCCTGGATGACCTAAGGCTCTGCTCTTCCGCTGTTCTGAATACCTCAGTGCCTGAAAATTGCTTACAATATTTAATTGAATCAAATCAGAACCTCATTGGATTAATATACATATTTGATATAAGAGAGGCTAGAAAAGGATACCAGCCTTTATTGTAATTCATAGAATGAGTGAAGAAAAGATACATTCTTGGTAGCAAAGCAGAACAGTGAAATATTAAAATCAGGAGTAAGGGAGAGACAAGCCTCTGATCATTGAGACTTAAGCAAAACTGAAACTGAGGTTATTCCATTGCAGGAGTTAAGGGAAGATTCATCACCTGAGTACTACCTTAAGAGAATAAAAAGACAAGAAAAAGTATTATATTTTTAGAAAGTTTGTCAGTTAGGTATTTTCCATCCCTATTTCTCACTATTCTGAACAATATGCATACCTTTCAATGTGTTTTCTCATTTGAAAACCAGGCAAATTCTGCCCTTTCCTATCTGATACAACTACAGACTCTCTGAGGCAGGTGCATTCTTTCAGCATTTTTCCAATTGACTTCCACTGTGGTGGTGCACAGACTTTTTCTGTCCATGAATTTAAATTATAACTTTAAATTGAATAACTAGATTACGTATCAGAGCAGATTTTCTAGCTTATAATGAAAAATCTTCAAACTGTTAAAAGTAATTGTTCCTTGCTTTATTTACCTAATGTGTTTTATTAATAAACAGGTAACAAAGTAAGTTAATGAAAATTTTTAAAAAGTACTACTTCCCCCCCCCCACCGTAAAGATATGGTTTCCTTAACTGCTTGTAAGAGACAGCTTTCTTATTTATTTACTTTACAAATGCATCCTGGTAAGTTTCCTCAAACATAAGCATTAAAATCTGATTTCATTCTGGTTTTCCATTGACATACACTAGATGATTTCATTTCAGGGTGTTTCTGATTTACCTTATCTTATTTGGAAAATTAACTCTGAAACCAAACCCAGAAGTTTAACATAAGTCAAATTCTAGCAAAGTGCATCCTCTTAAATTAAATATCAAAGCTTCTTTTTATCTCATATTTGGAGGAATTAAATCTCCTCCAAAACCATGGAAAAGGTGAGTTCACTGCACTATTAGTTTTAATGTATGCAAAGAATAATTATGAATCAAAGCGATTAAAGAAACCTAAATCCTAAAGAGAGTTTTGGAGCATTTCGTGAAGTGTCATTCTGAAAATCATTTGGCAAACAGATTCAAGTGTGAATCACAGAATGCGGTCCTTTACATCATTATGCTGACAAGTGGTTCTTCAGTACTGAGTGGTATCCTGCAGAGCCAAAAATGTTCCAGTAGGATTTGCCCAGTGAATCAAACATCTTGTAATTGGATTTGCTACTTGCCTACAACAAAAAGCAAATGCCAGAAGGCAAGAATTTGTTTTTACTGTGTACATGTGTTAGTCTTTTTAATCAGAAAAATATTTATGCTAAAATACATGGGTTTAGTCATAATTTTCTATAGCAAAAACTATCTTAAAAATAAATAATAGTCCCAGTCAAGGAAAGCTACAATTAAAACTAAATTCTTGCTTATTTTTAGTGTAGAGAGTGCAGTGTACTACAACTACAGGCATAACTGAATCTTTTAGCCTCTCATCACCTGTTTACCAAATCGATTTTTACATCAGAATGAAATTGCTGAAGCTATTGAATGAATGCAAAGAATGAACATAATTTTTCATAAAGTTAAGTTCTAAGGCAAGCATTTCAATTTTTCTAGGCTAGGAAGCACCTGGACTGAAGTAGCATATAGCAGTATGGCAGAAAGTCTGTGAAAAAGAACAAAATATAATCATTAATTTACCAGTGTTTAGACAAGAGACACAGATACTCCTCCTATTTCATTTTTCCTCCCTACAAAGTGAAGTAGGAATATCTGTGTGTCTCGTCTATGAAAGTATTCACCAAATAACTTCATGCTTCAGTTAATAACGTGAAAAAGCTATGCTTCCAGAGGAAGACAAGATGCTACATCAACCAAGGAGCAATCCCAAACGTTTAATTGCCTCTGGGGAAATCCACTGAAGCTGTGCGTGTGTCAGTGTGATGTTCTTGGTGATAACTGCTGGTCTCTTTGGGGGACGTCAGTAGACTTCAAATGAAACACTTCATTATTTTATTAATTTCTGATGTTGCAGATTTAATTTTAATTCTGTCTTAAAAAACAGTAACACAAACACTCACAGAGAAAGTTTACAGAAACATTGGCTTGCCCCTGGCTCAGTCCCTATGCAGTGTTTACCTTAACCAAAGGTTACCTTTGTAGAGCAAAAGCTGTCTGACCAAGACCAGCCCAAGAGAAGGTTATCCTTACACACACACACTGCTTTGTTGGTGGGAATGGTGTGGGTGACTTTCTTTGTACCCAGAGACGTTTTAGTTGGACTGGATCATCTATTCCAGGTTCTTTCTAAAGGATTTCAAAGAAATTGCAATGACAAGACTTCAGTCTCCTTCCTTGGTTAGGACTGAAATGTTTGAGGCTGTGCTTCCAGCTCTACATTATACGATTGATAACAGTGAGTGAAATAATGATTTTGTGTTTCCATAATCATGAGAATCTTTGCTCACAGAATCACACTAGTGACTGGCAGAAATCCCCTAAGTCAAGCACAAGAATGTTGCACCAGACACAGACATACTGAGCTGGTCCCAGCTGCATATATCTTCAGCAAACTTACAGGTCAGCAATCATTTAATCAGTTCTCAAAATACTGGTAGATCAGAGTTGAAAAAGGCAAGAGGCAGGTTACATCATCTTGTATGCTCATGGCCATCAGGAAATAGGTATTGTGAATCCAGTTTTATATGCCAAAGTTCAAATGGAATGAAATACCACCAATAGTCACAGACTTCAATTAATTAAAGAGTTGTTTCTCAATATTGGTTTACTCATGTCTATTGGTAATTAATATACGGAATTTTCCACCAAGGAAATGAGAGCTACCAGTGATACGGCAGAATGAAGTTGTAGAACATACAGCATGTCACCACATCCTTTATATTATCTCTTTTGACCTGCAGGCTGAACAAGTAGCAGCTCTACTTCCCATTTTCTTTAGTCACTGCAGGAAATCCCATCCTTCACTTTAGCCCCCTTTCCCCTCATTTTAAACAAATCTGCTACCTTTTCCTAGAGTTGTCACAGATTTTTAATGGAAGACACAGGATTTCGAGAAATAAATGTCACAATCTTATACTGCAAAAGATATTTTGAATATCTAGTATGGACAGAAATCTAGCTACAGCTTGTCATGCTTTGAAGACTCAGGGTTTTGTCATCCAAAATGGCATCTGGGCTTTTTGTACAGTGCAACAGATATTGTAGGGGATATGTTAATATATGTTAATATATATAAAACACTAAGAATGACATGATTTCTAGTGAGTCTGCTCTACACTGATTAAAATCCACAGCCTTAAAGGCACTAATCAACTAAAAAATTCACTTCTCTAAGCTATTTTGTGCATTTATATCCGACAGATAATTACACTGCTAATTCTATATAATAGTTTGAAGGCCTTCCCTAATGGCACTATGGTATTTTTGCAAAATGAAGAAAATAATGTGCCAATTAGAATGAAGCAAAATTTAAATACATTCATAACATCTAAGTAATTGCTCTCTATATAAGTGAAGTTCTGGGTGACTGGTGGAGACGCATGCAGCCATACTGTGTTAATATGCACTACCAGTCAACATGATTTGGTCAAATGTCACATCAAGATGTGCATTAAGGAAAACAGATCTCAAGGTTAAGTAGAGCTTTAAAGTAACTAGTAGTGCAGCAGACTAGAAAGACAATTGTTGATATGCCTCTAATTAATTGACTGAAGAGAATATTGCATTTAGATGTTAGTTCTGATAACCACAATATAATTAAATTCAGAATACCTGTTAGATGTAGCAGTCCAAATTCATTTTAAAAAGAAAAATATGTGAAAGACCAGAAAGTCAAAATAGACTAAATTAAAATATTTAGATTCAATAAAAAGAATACCTAAACTAGACTAACCATAAAAACATAATTCGGTCAGATAAATATAAGCTGAGAGGTTCATGGAAAAGGTGCCTTAAGCAACAGCAGGATTGGTGTCAATTTTATCCAGTCACAAAAATCAATTAATCTTTCAGTCGATCACGCAATATGTATGCATGGTAAATGGCAACTGTGATTGCATTTAGTAAAAATTAAGTTCAAATTGCAAACTAAATTCTTGTAAATTTTAGTCCTTTCTCTTCACTGCTTTCTTATAAGCTTAGTTAAATATTATTGCCACAATAGCGATTTCCAGCATAGTTGGAGTCAGATATGCCATATTTATTCCTTAGGAGTTCAGTATGCCTTCTTCTAGTGTCTCCAAAGAAAATAGTTAAAATACATGAATGGAAAACTTACCTAAAAAAAATCTTGGTACCAATTGCAAAAGACCAAATCACAGATAAAATCAATGAGAAAGATAATGCAGAGCTTTAACACACCAAACCTGTAGAAATTTTTATCCTATTTTATCTGAAATTCAGCAATGGTAAGAAGCAGCAAGAATAGGATTAAGCCCACTACTTTGCACACACCAGAAGGTTTTATCATTGTTCTGTAAGGATTATAAACCCAAAACCAAACAAGCAAACCCACAAAACATATGCATTAATTAAAGTAATTGAGATATATGGTATTATATATTATTAATTCTGTAAGAATTCAAGAAGTAATATAGTTTAAGTGTCTACCATATTGTGCAAGACCTAAACTAGTCAATGAAAATGAGTCCATACCTGGTGCTTTCCATTTCTGGTGCTGGAAAAAGATAGAGCAGTATCACTATGATACACTAGGATCTTCAGTATTCAACCACTTTAAGTGCAATTAGGACAAATAGCCAGTAGACATAGTACAAATGCACAAGTCTGTAGTGGAGAAATATGAAGGTTTCTATTCCTTCAATCTTTTTATAACATGGTAATCTGTAGGGGTTAGTCACGCATACCCTTTCTTCTTTATCCTATTAAGTGAAAATTAAAGATAGCAACATACAAGGGAGACAAATTTCACTACAATTATAACACCAATGCATAAAACAGAACACACTACTGAAACAACATCATGTTAAGGCTGTTCTTGAGATAAGAAATGTTTCAGAAGCTGCATGTTAATGAATTAGATTGGCTTACATGAATTATTCCTCTTGTTGTTTGCTTGATGCTATTAAATCAAGCAAAGACTACACCAAATTCCACAAAAGGAATGTCTTTCAGTCAGGCTTTTTTTTTCTGCTGAGTACTTTCAAGGACAGAGAGATTTGTTTTTCTCGGGGGTCGTTCTTTAAAAATTGTGCTGTAAATAGGATCAAGCACATATAGGATGGTCGTAATGGTCTCTATCTTAGGAGTATCTACCACATCCCTTGTTACCATATTTCAGTTTTTTGCCACCCCTTAAACTAAAAGGCTTTACTTATATCAAGCTATGGTACTTTTGCTACAAAATTAAGTTGGTAGTTCCTTATTCTTCAAATAACAGAACTGGAACAGAACTTTTCATAACCTGCGCTGTAATCTCCTGTTTGGATTTTTTTTTTTTTTTTAATGCTTTGGAAAGTTGTTGTTTGTCTCCACCGTTAATCTTTTGTTTTCTCCACCAACAAATATATAACTTCACTGTATCCCAGAAGCAGTATTTTTTAGACCTTTGCTTCTTTCTACTTTTTCTCGCAATGCTAGGCAGTAGCATGTATTATATTGTAATATAATTACACGGTCATGATTGAAAAAAAAAAAATTAAAACAAAGGGAACTCAGAACCAAGTCAGACTACCACCACACCTAAAATAACATCCAGTTTCAAATGGAGACAGGATGTCACTTGATGAAGATTCCAAAGCAAACTTAATAAAGGATTCATCAACTTTGTTCTGAGAAGGTAAATCTGGTTCTAGGTACCACAAACTCATGGTTTTCATTGGGTATGAAAGGAAGATGCTGCTCTAAAAGCTTGAAAATCTGTAGCCCCCTTATTACAACTGAAATGGATATTCTCATTACTCTGTTCTGAGTATCAGTCTTTATTTTTGCAATCCACTGCATATGAGAGAGTGGAGACGGACTTCCCAAAGGACAGGAGCAGAACAATGGTTCCCATTTCTTTGTTCCCCCAGGAAATTTTTAGTGATAGATCATTTTCTCATCTCTGAAAATATATTTGTCTTTCTTTTTTTTCAATGAGAAACTATTCTATTAAAAAATTATCTATTTGTGCATATTACTCCAGTGCCCAAAAGCTCAGTGCTTTTACTAATCCTCCTTTCTACTGCATACTATAATTATAACACAGAGTACAAGGTCATTTCATTTACAAAGACCATAACAAATGAGTGTAAAACCAGAGACAACTGATGGATAGGGAAAGACAGGAAAGGGAAAGACAGGATAGGGAAAGACAAGGGAATAATGAGGCAATACTAGACTCAGTGATAGGCAGCAGTCTCAGCACAGAATCATCTTAAACACTGTGAGCCTTTTTTTTAATTTCTTTTTCAGAAATTCAGGTGATACTGAAATTTAGATTTTTAAAGAAAAGACTAGGAAATGATAAGGGAATAAGGAATTAGTTTCTGGATATTTTATGAGAATCACTTCTGAGACTGAGCTACAATCAGTGGAAGAGAAAGAAGGTGATTGTTTCACAAGAGAACAATTGGATTACAAAAAATGGCAACATGTGCTGGCCAGGGGCTGGAGGCAGTGTCTCAATGCCAAATGAATAGGAAGATGTTGGAAGCAAATAGGCTTTGAAAGGTCCTGAAAGTAAAGGCAAATTAAGAATGTTTGATATAGCAGAGGAGAGAAAAACAAGGTTACATATAGATCTCAATTCCATTAAATAGCTCTGTTTTTTAAAGGAATTTGCCTACCATCTGTATTTTCAAGTTAAAGTCTTTTTATACACTAACAGTGTGTGCAACAGACCAAAATTTAAAAATGTTTACTTGTCCCAGTTTGTCCGAGACGTGATACTTGGCTCTATGTAACACAGAGTATTAACATAAATTAGTAAAAAGGAGACACCAAAATGCTCCAAAATATTAATTGCATGCTTTATGCTGTTCATCTATAGCTGCTGAGCACATTGCAATAAAGTGGCTGACAGCAGACCAGCACAGTCATATTCTGTACCCTCACTGTGTTGTTGTCTATATCCAGTGTCTTCAGATGAGTTTGATAATGACTGTTTGTTTGACATTCATTCTGCATGAAATATTGCCCCACAAGCCTGAAATATTTCATTGAATAAGGTGAACAGTGCCAGAACAAGCATCCAAAACAACAACAAAGCCTAGCCAGAAGTATTTGCTATGGCATAGACTGAACACCTGTCTCCATATATAAACAGTGATTGAAATACATTTTTCTATGATTCCTCAGAAAGGTCTCCTTGACTGTTCAGCTCTTGTTGTTTGAGTTGTCTGTCCTTTGGTGTGTGCTGCAATAAAATGAATGTTCCTTTTCAAGGTTACTTTGTGTGCAGATTACTGCTTAGCATTAAGTACACCCATTGCACAGAGACTCTCCAAGGTCTTTAGGCCTTTTAAACCTCACTTAAGCCTTTTTTCAGAGCCATGTTGAGCTTTGTTGGCCTTTTCTTCCATGTCACAAATATTATTCTTGCAGCTATAGGAAAATAAGCAGTTTTCTACAGGAAACTGAAGCAAGAGAGTATCCAAGTCACATTCCTTCTATTCAAATCTCATCTTGCACTGTTACAGTTTACAGTCAAAAACCACAAAATGTGAAGAAATTTCAATGTACACTTTAATCTCTGTGGTTCTATTTGATTTTACTACTAGAACTCCTTTCTCTCTCCCTCTCTCTCTCTCTCCTCCTCCCTCTCTCTCTCTCTCCCTCTCTGCAGATTACATTTTAACAAACTGTTTTCCAACATCATATAAAGTTGCTGGAAGGAAATAGTTTTCTGTATTATCTGCCTGTCCTTTTAAGCAATTATGATATTTCCCTTTGGGTAAGGATGGGTATCTATAATGTTAATACTTAAATCATGAATTTAAAATACATAGATTCATATTTTATCCTGGACAGCTGTGTTTTTCTGGTCTAAGGTAAATGCATCCAAATATTCTTTTTCAAGTGTGTTTTTCTAACTGTCTAGCATGTCACAAATTCATAAACCAGACTGCTCCCTCATAGGGAACGTTATTCAATGCTAAAGCCTTGAAAAGCATGGCTAATGCAATTGCCAAATGGGGGTTTAAGACTTGAAATGTTTATGGTAGGTATTTTCAAAATTTTCCTTTTTTTTCTTATAGAAGATGGCTATTCTTAACTGAGTATAGCATTATATTTAAAATTCAGTTTCCTTCATTGTGCCAAAAATCACTGAAAATCAGTAATAGCTTTTAGTTTGTGAAAAGTCTTAATTTTCTGAAAGTATACATAGTGGAAATGAAACTAGCTACAGAAACCTACAGATTTCAAGATATATTTCCCCTTTGACAGTTTAATTGGAGACAATAATGTCAAAGGTAGTAAAATCTGTTAAGACAACTTCTATTCACAGAATCACAGAATCACAGAATCATAGAACCAGAATATGCTGAGTTGGAAGGGACCCACAAGAATCACTGAGTCCATATTTTAGCCCTGCACAGGACCATCCCCAAGAGTCCCACCACATACCTGAGAATATTGTCCAAATGCTTCTTGAACTCTGTCTACAGGCTTGATGCTGTGATCACTTCCCTGGGGAGCCTCTTCCAGTGTCCAAACATTCAATGGGTGAAAAGCTTTTCCTAATATCCAAGCCAAGCCTCCCCTGATACAACTTCAGGCCATTTCCTCAGGTCCTATCGGTCATCACCAGAAGAGATCAGTGTCTGCCCCTGCTCTTCCCCTCACAAGGAAGTTGTAACTGCAATGAGGTCTCCCCTTGGTCTCCTCCAGGCTGAACAGACCAAGTGACCTCAGCCACTCCCCATATGGCTTCCCCTCAAGGCCCTTCACCATCCTCATGGCCCTGCTTTGGATGCTCTCTAATAGTTTAATATCTTTCCTATATTGTGGCACCCAAACCTGCCCCCAGCACTCGAGGTGAGGCCACCTCAATGCAGAGCAGAGCTGCATTGAGAGCTCCCTTGCCCGGCTGACGATGCTGTGCTTGATGCCCCCCAGGACACACTTGGCCCTCCTGGCTGCCAGGGCACTGCTGACTCATGTTCAACTTGCCCTTGACCAGGACCCCCAGGTCCCTTTCCGTGGAACTGCTTTCCAGCATCTCCTTCCCCAGTCTGTCCATAAATCCAGGGCTGCCCCATCCCAGGTGCAGAATCCACCACTTTCCCTTGTTGAACTTTATACAGTTGGAGATTGCCCAGCCCCCTAATTTTTTTGAAGTTTCTCTGCAGAGCCTCCCTGCCTTCAAAGGTTCCTCCAAGTTTTGTATTATCTGCATACTTGCTTAATATCCCTTCCAGTCCTGAATGAAAGTCATAAAGATCTTTAAGAATACAGGGCTGAGGATGGAGCCCTGTGGAATACCACTAGTGACAGGTTCCCAGTTTGATGTCACCCCATTCACTGTAACCCCTTGTGCCCAACCTGTGAGAAGTTGCTCACCCAACACGATGCGTTTATCCAGCTGTGTGCCAAAAATTTTGTCTAGAAGGGTACTGTGAGAGAAAGTATTGAAAGCTTTACTGAAATCCAGAAAGATTACATCAACGGGTTTCCATTGATCAACTAGGTGAGATACCCTGTCATAAAAGGAAATAAGATTTGATAAGCAGTACTTTCCTCTCATCAAGCCATGCTGGTTGTGACCAGTTACTGTGCTGTCCTCCAGGTGTTTTTCAACACCTCCCAGAATAACAATCTCGATAACTTTACAAGGCACTGAAGTGAGACTGACAAACCTGTAGTCTCTGGAGTTCTCATTCTTGCCCTTCTTAAAAAGTGGGACAACATTCACCAGCTTCCACTCAGATGGGACCTCTCTGGATTCCCAAGACAACCCAAAAGTCATTGAGAGAGGTTTTGCAATGACATCAGCAGCTCTTTGAGGATTCTCAGATGAATCCCATCAGGCCCTATAGATTTGTAGGGATCCAGCTGTAGTAGCAGATCCTGCAAAATTTCAGAGTCATCTGGGAGCTGATCGTTGTTGCAGTCATGGTTCTCCAGCTCAGGGCTCTGGCAACTCCTTGGTGCATCATCTGTGTCAAAGGCACAGGCAAAGAATGTGTTAAACGCCTCTGCCTTGTCCATGTCTCTGTTCAGCTGGGAAGGAGAAAATTGTAAATTTTTGCTACTTCTTCACAGGACCTTATCACATTTGGCATTTTTGCAGACATTTTGCTGAGCTGGGAAAGTGGGTAAGAAGAGGTTAAAAAAATATCTGCATCGCTCCGTTTCAACTGCCGGACATCAGGGCTACTAAGGCTAGATGTTCACCCTTCAGGCAGTTCTGTGACTGCAGCTCATAATGAGCCCTGTCTAAGCAGAAGCATACAATTATTCCAATCAAATTATTCCTAGACTACACAATACAATTACCCAGCCTAATTTGAAAGATGAGTTAATTGAAGGATTATTTTCCTTTTTTTTTGCATAAAAAGTCCCTGTGTAGGATATTCATAAAAAAAGTCAAGCACTTGACTTTCGTGTTAGAGACTCTGAAAAATCGTCTGTTTTAATCAGAAACAGACTTTGTTTCAGCTCTTTACTTTTGGGGACAGGAGGAGGTTTTTAACACTGCAAATCAGCTGTTACATTAGCATAGAATCAATATATAAAATTAGAAAGCATTTTTCATGCTTTGTCAAAAGTGATGCATTGTCAAAGTTTTCTTTCTTTTTTTTTCTCTTTCACAGATTTGGATTGATTGAAAGAAGGGTTCAGCATGATTTTTTCTGTGTTGCTACGTCTCATGGTGATATTGGTTCAACTTTGGCCTTGCTCTCCCAGCCCGCAGAACTCCAGCGCTCAAAACACAGTTCAGTCTTTCACAGCAGTGCGAAGAGTGAAACGTGGCTGGCTGGGGCAGCCTCTTTTTGTGACCGAGGAACAGGTTTCACTGGGTCTTGTGTACGTTGGACAGGTATGATAAGTAATGATTCAAGGACAGTACAAGGTTAGACTTAATGTGCTGATTAGCAGCTTACCCTGACTTGAAAGACCAAATATCTCCAGTGATGTGGAAATAGCAACAAATGTGGAAAGAGGAGATCAGGAAGATGTAATTAGGTAGTGCTACATCTCTCCTTTCCTATGACCTTGCTCAAGGTCAGAGAAGTCCAAGAGCTGTAGGCCATGGCAGTACCAAGGACCTTCCTTCACTGAGGACTGCTGTCAAGGAAACTTCACACGCGTGCTGTTACTAAAACTAGCTCCACACACACCAGGTGAAGGTATAACGCTGAAAAGTTCCTTTCTTTCTTCTGAATGGAAGTTAAGGACTCATTTATCAACATCTGGCAATTTGCTTGTGCTATTTTTGGCACTGCATCAAAGCAGCCATACTGAGTGTAGTGTAGTTTACAAACAGTATTTAGCATGATTTTCTATTACACTAAGTAGCAGCTGATTTACCCCTCATTAATTTTTAATGAAGCTGATTAATACTAAATCCTTTTACCACTGAGAAACTACAGGAATCTGCACGGTTCATTAGATTAACGTAGGTTTAGCACAATGAGCTATTATTTTTCACCCTCCTTTAAAAATGTGGTTTAAGATAATTGTCTTAATGAGGGTCTATCTGCCCCCTTCTCTCTCTGCTTATCATTATTATTATATTTATTATTATTATTTATTTTTGTATCCTAGAAATAATTTTAATCTTGAGATCTAGTTTTCTTTTCTTTAAGGCCCTTATTACATGAACGAACCAAAATAAGTTTAACTGCTAATTAACTAGCACTAAAATTTAATTGGGCCCAAAGGGTGAAGTGCTCAAAATTCATTAATTACTTTTTCACAGCCTTTTTGAAGTAACTACTATGGAAGTGTGATGTCTCACTTCTGAAAGAACAAGTGAAGACATACTGTCTATTTATTTTTTTTTAATTATTATTACTTTTCCAATACCTTGAAAACAGTTTCCTGCAAAGAAACTTCATAAATGTCATGCATTTTCATGATCTTACCTTTTTATTTCTCACAGGTTAACTGGGGATTGTATTGAAGATTACTGTTAATATATTGCAGTGTAACCATTGTCTAATCAGACATATTTACTTGTGTCTTTTTATTGAGTAGAATATACACTGCTTTCAGCAAATGAAGTGGTAGTCTATGATCAACACATGAATTTTTAGTAATTAAGGCCCTGAAGAAAACTGCATCAACGAAAATACAAAGGTAGACAGTCTCTGTTTTTAAATCACTCTTCCATATCAAAATCTTTTTACAGTCAGAACTAAATTTTCCAATTTCATTTAACATAGACTCATTACTCCTTTTCCATTATCAAGATTAAGAAAAATAAATGTGTCCATCAGCACTGCAATGGCAGATACACGAGGATGAGTACAAAAATTCTTGTTCTCAGTTGTCATTTACAATGGTAATACCATTTATTTTCGGCCCAGCCAAAAAAACCAAGTAAAATGAATACCTTTGCTATTCTTTCTCAGCAAATGTCATCTGTAAGAGTCCTCTCATTCAACATGTTCAAGGTCATGAAATATTTGTAGATAAATGATTCTGAGTGAAATTACTAAACACAGGTTATGTCTTAGCCAGTCCAAGGCATGCTCCCAGACCTTGAGGGTTTGATGCACTCTGTGGTCATGTCACATCTGAGCCCCATGTTAGTTTAAAGATCTAGATATAGATCACCTCTCCCATGTCCTGGGTTTTGTGATAAGCAAACCAAGATCTGTGGATAACAAAGAATCTGTGTTGCCCGTTAGCGAGATGCTAAATTTGGATGGTATTAAAATGAGTTTGACCAGACCACTTATAAAGGGGGTAACATGGTCCATGTGTAGCACACAATAACTTATGTTGAAAATATTTGTGTTGTTAATATTTTCAATGCTTCTAAACTCCCTTAGACTTGAAAATTCTGTCATTTGTACTGGCAAGGATAATTAACTCTGAATATTTTAGGCCTTAAATACCTTTACAGAACTCAGAACAGGAACTCAAAACTGTTCCTCATATCTCAGAGCAGTGTCCCTGTCACATTCTGAATAAATTATCCATCTGACGCATGCAGACAATTATGCATTATGAAAATCTTAAAAGGCATAGGCATTGTTCCAAAGAAAAGTTAAAACTATTTTTGCAACTTCAGAAGTTATTACAAAATATCTGAGTAGATCCAATAGGTAGATGGGCCCTTTATACCCCACAGTTTCTTCTTTCTGGTTCTATGGCCTTGTGATTTACAGTGACCTTTAGGATCAATAACCATAAGCAAAACAGTGAGATAATTAAAGTCAACAGTTAGGCATATCATTTGCATTTTAAAAATGTTGCTTCATAAGAAGAGCAAGTTGAACAATATACTTTTTTTAACTTCAGATTTTTCAATTAGTATCCAGGCTCTTAGACATTTTGTTCTAAAACCAAAATAAGTGGAGAAAAAAAAATTAATGATATGATAGAAATTGCTGTTCCTATAAAATTCAACTGTGGATGCCTGACATATTAGGAAATTAAGTTATTGCTCTTAAAATATCAGTCTATTATATATCGCTAACATTAACAAAACTATTTTGTTATGAACAAATGTAGCTGGACCAAAATTGTCTCCAAGGCTCAGCTTCATCAAAGGAATCATCACCAAAATGTTCATCTTAGCAATACAAGAGAGGATGTAGATCATCCTGGAAGGAAATGGAATATGTCTATCAATTTATTTCAGAATAAATAATACAGACTTACACCACAGAATTTCTTTCCACCTCTTTAATATTTCAACAGATACAGAACATCACTGTTGCACATATTTACACTTAGCATTTCTGAGTACAAAAAAAAAATAAACCTTAAAAAGTACACGTCATCTGCAATAGTAAAAAACTTAGATAATGTTTAATGACCTTTGCATTGTTTTCAGCAGAATTGTAGGGGAGCTGATAAAGCAATAAACTAGAGTAGGTACTTAGATGCATTTCCTTCACTTCAAGATAGCTGAAGCATCTCTTTTCAGGTTTATCATGCATTTATAACTCTGTTATATCAATACTTTAAAATGAAATATTTTAGAATATTTTAAGATTAAAATGGTTGGCTGAAAATGTGACAGTACCTTCTCTCAAGTACTAGTATCCAAGAAGGCTGATTAGTGACAGGGTTCACTGCAGAGTCAAAACAAAGCATAAAAGGAATATTTCAAAACTTTATTCCTCCCAAAATGTGACTTATTTTTCTCTTTTTTACTTTCAGCTGAAATCGGATTTAGACAAGCAGGATGGCAACTTAAAATACGTTTTGACTGGGGAGGGAGCTGGAAGCATTTTTGTCATCGATGAATATAACGGCAAAATTTATGTAACGCAAAAGCTGGATCGAGAAAAAAAACCTTTCTACGCTCTAAAAGCAGAAGCAATTAACAGGAGCACTCAGCTTCCTGTTGAACCTAGATTAGAACTTATCATCAAGGTTCGAGATGTCAATGACAACGCACCGCAGTTCTTGCATGGACCTTATGTGGCCACTGTTCCAGAGATGTCACCTGAAGGTATGATATGTTGTGAACCTGATTTTTTCTAGATAGCTGTGTTGATATAGAATCTTAATAGCATATTTTACAGTCTGCCTCTCAGTAAGAAGGAAGCAAGCTGTTTGTGAAGGTATATTCTTAACTTGAAGGTTATAAATATCCCTACTTAGAATTCTTGCTTTTAAATTTTTAGGTACCTACATCTATCTAAGTCCTTTTACAGGTTCTGGATACATGCTTGGATTCACTATAGATATTTGTCTTTCCCCTCAGTGATTCAGCTTTGAAATTTGCACTTGTTTAATAATATAACATTCCCAGTCAAAATAGGTAGAGTACTAGAGCCAGTTGCAAAGAAAATATGATGGCCACCCTCACTCTCTGTTTGTTGCCTACTTATTTACACTGCCAAGCCTCTTTCCTATCAGTCAGCTTCTCCTTGTTTGGATTAGACTGTGTGCAGTGAAGGACTGCCTTCTGATTTCCTGAGTACATGAATTGTAATTTTCCTGTCAAGAGGGAACACTTAATCCCTGTACCTCTTCTTTCACACTTTCACATGATCAGAGAGACCTGTACTAGGATCTGTCATGCAGCTGGAAACTTAATACGACAAATGCAAAGCAAATCAACATCTGACAAATATAGGTGTATATATACATCTTTGTGTACATACACATATGCATTCATAGTATGTGCACATATATGTTTAAAGCCTTCAAAAAACCTGAAGTGTGAATACTGCTAATGTAAACAGGCATGTTATAGGTAATATCTCCAACTAACCATCTTCAAAATCAAAGGAAAACTGGATTCTTCAAATCTTACATAAAGCATCCCAGTAATCTTTTAAATTTATACGCCTCCCTCTTTTGGTTATTTCTATTGCAATTGATATTGGAAAGAAATTAAAATATTGTGCTGCTTTAAATGGAATGAATCAATGAGGTCATTAATGTAATAGCATCAGTGATCATAAAAAATTATAAAAACTACATTTCATTAAGCATTATCTGCTCAACTTTTAGAGCAGAATATGTGAATACCTGACAGCAAGCCATAAACTTTATCTTCTTCTACCAGCCAGGATAGGAGTTGAAAGAAAAGGATATTCATGCCTGGTGTTTTATTGAAAGTGGGTTAGTATCCTAATTTCTGCCAGGAAGAAGCAGCTCACCATCACTACCAGCAACAGCTACAAAAGGCATTCATTTGATCAATTTACTTGCTAGTGACCCTTCTTATACCACCTTCTACCAGGGAAATCACTTCTTATTGTTTCTTCACTGCCACTTTCTTCTGTGCAGACAGACTTAATTCTGCATCTGACCTCTTGGTCAAATAAATTTTTCTAACATAGTCAGTTGCTTGTTCAGGGGGTTTTCTAGCTTTTGCATCTTGCTGATTCACTCAGGCTTGGGGACAAGAAGATAGGTGTCTTGTCAAGGACATTTACCTTTTTATTTTTTTATGTGCTCATAGTAAAAATGAGGACAGTTTATTGTCTAGAATTATCTGGGATTGCACAAATTTAGGACTTTGGGAATTCCTTTCTTTTTTTTTTTTTTTCCTGTGGTAAAGCATTGTTTATAGGCCACTTAGTCTCTTTTAAAATTGTTTTTTAAATGCCTGATTATTTAGTATGTCTTCATTTATACTCACAGAGACTTGTAACCATTCACATAAGTGTATGAACAGCTGAATTTCTTCCACTTTATCTTTCTGTTTTTATGATGGCCATATGAAAAAAGAAAAAAAGAAATAAAGTCAGATAGGGTGGTACTTAAGACCAAAATCAACAGTAGTTCTTTTCCCATATACCTGTTTCTCACCTGAAACCATCAAGAAACAGTTGACAAATGAGAAGTTTCACTCTATACTCCATACTCTATACTCTATACTCTATATACTCTATAGAGATATTGCTATAAAGAGATACATTAAAAATGAAAGGCTCAGTTGCCTTTGTCCACTCTCTTATGTCATCTATTATATATTTACATTCCTAAAATATGATATCATGTCAGCATAAGATTAATTAAACTGCAGAAAATGTAATTTACTTTGTGATATTCCTGTAATATTATAAATGAAAAACTATTCCAATGAAATATAGAAATATATGAAATAAAATTAAAAAAAAAAGTTAAAAATCAGAAGTAACACCATGTCCCATTTGTCAGAATGGGTGAAAAATGAAGTAAGACCCCTGTTTGCCTTCTCTCTCAGACACAGACTTCCTGAAATAGTAAACTCACAGATTTACGATCATCCAGTGTTTGATACATGAATACAGGTCATCCAGGATCTTAAAATATTTTCTGCATTACTGCTTCTACACTTGACCTCTCTAGCACTAATACCATAGCCATTCCAGAGATCATTCTTTCACCTACTTCTTCCATGGAGACACTGCTGGAATACTAATGTGTATGTCTGGAATATACAATGTAAGTGGAGTGTATACCTTGATAGTTGTCAGCTCCAAAACATGAAACAACTGAGCCCCCCACCATGAGTACTTTTTGGGGTTCACTTACCCCACTTCTCAAAAGCAGGAACAGCACTACTGAGGTGGAACCTGTTTCAGTGTGCATTCTAAACCAACATTACAAGGAAATTTATAAACTCATAGAAGAGAAAAAGAGTAACCCACTAAAAATTGCAGTATTGATACCATAGTGTTTGATTATATCAGTGCTTTTCTCCCAGTAAACTAAAACATACTCTTGCATATTAAGGGGTGAAGAACAGAGTTAAGTGATACAGTGTGACAGAGAGGCTTGCCTTTTGCTCTGTTTCAGTGTTCTCTAGCTTCCGTTCAGCTCACTGATGCTTGATCTCCTAATAACTTCATCACAGAAAACTTAGGAAAGCACTCTTAGGAAGTGTGGTCAATACTTGGGAAAGCAGGTCGCTGCTAGTGCACATTTTATCTGGAACTAAGAAAGCAAGTAGAGAATAATTCAGAGCTGGTCACTTGCCTCAGAGAACCACAGCAAAAAGAGAAAACAGGCACAAATAACTTTGCCTGAAGTTAGTTACAAGTATCAATATATACACTAATGTGCCAACAAATTAGAATACATTTTAATTCTTTATTAGCTGCCTTTTGTCTTCAGCACTAAATTTTATTACCGTTTTATGTGCAAGTGTCACAGTAAATGAAAAGCGTGTCAGCAAATGGACTCTCTTCTGAGAACACAGGACTCTGCTTTGCCCTCAGGCATTTGGTACGATTTTACACTGAGTGTCTTCCTTATAGCTGTTAAACTTGTACAAACGCAGTATATCTGATGGAGTGGTTAAGAGTCAGATGCAATAATCTATCAGTACTTAATGTCTTTATAGATCTCAAGCTCTAGTTAGAAAAATGAATAGCTATTTGCCATATGAGGGCCCCATAGTATACCTAATGGGCTGCAGCTTAGAAATGGCACTACCGTGTTTTGCCCAAGAAGGGTGAAACCAAAGAGATACAAAGTAGCAGTTTGCCTTAAATAAAGCTAATTAAAATGTTCAGTTGTCATTTATATCATACGATGCTTGCAATGTGAGGACTAGGACTTTGGTGTTTCATAATTTTTGGGGTTGTGTGCAGTTATATATTAATTGAATGTCTTAAAAGATATGATTTGTATCTGTTCAATTATTCTCACAATCATGTAGTTACAAATAATGGTTTTTGTGAGTTTTTTTGAGTACAGAATATTAACACTGCAATTTCTGTCACTCAAATACAAATGCTAGGTAAATACGATTCCATTCTGCAAATGGTTTTAGTTGGGTTTTGTGGGGTTTTTTTTGTGGTGTTTGTTTTGTTGTTGTCGTTGTTGTTTCTTGAGGCGGGGGGTTGAGGGTTTGTTTGTTTGTTTTTTGTTTTTGGTTTTTTTTGGGGGGTTGTTTCAGTTTTTGTTTAGTTCATTTTGGTGTATTGTTTTTTTCTGATGGTTAAATTTATAAAGAAATACAGGTTTCATGGAAGAGAAAAATTAAAAACTGAGAAAGTATTCTAAAGCCAGGGTAAGGTTTTTCTTCTGCTTACTACATAGTCCATACTTAATGTAGAGGTTCATGTAGTTACCACAAAATCTTTGTTCTAAAAAATGTGAGAAATGATAGCCTGCTCTTTACATGGTCTCCTTTAACCCCAATTTAGACATAAATAGTCTTCTTCTTGAGAGTGCAGGATATCTTTTATTTCTTCCCTTCTGGTCAGCTCCCTCTTTATTACATTCCTTTTGACTATCCACCTTTCCATTAATTACATCCACCAGCGGCATCCCACCGACTCCAACTGGACAAAGGCCTTACTTCTGCATTCTGAAATACTCTAGAAGAGTTAACAGACATGAAGAAAAGTGTGCTTGGGTCCCAGAGAAGAAGGAAAGGCTGGTTTAGGTTCAATATTTCTTTATAATACTTAGAAACTGTGCAGAAAATAAATCTACCTTTAAATGTGTGAGATGCACACAAGATGTAATAATAATTTTGAAGTCCTATATATGTTGGACTTTAATCCTGATTTACTAAATATGATGCTGTAAATAAGTCCATTTCTAAACATAATTGTGGACACTTGAGTTTGTTTAGTAGAAAATGGCATTCATGACAGACTAAACCTGTTGAATCACCTGTAGTTCTTGATCCCTTCCTAACTAGCAATTTTTTTTTTCAAAGCAACTGTGTTTTAGTCATGCTAAATTTTCTTAGAGGATGAATTTTTCTGTGATTGCAAGAGCAATTTTCATAGATCACAGCTGATATGAAGTTAACAGCTGTATAGCTGAAGATTCCATTTACTCTTCAGTCTTGTTAAAGAATTCTGTTATCTCTGAGGCATATATGTATCTTCATTAAATATGAATCTGTAATTTTATCTTTAACATTTCTCCAGAGCATAGGATCTGTATATATCTTTATACATCTATACACATATCTAAAACACACATAAATGTCAGATATTTGATATTGTAGGTAGGTTTTGAGGGACATACAGGTCCAAAATTTGGTGGGAATTAATAACAGTTTAGTTTACTCTCTGCCTGAGAGAAGATAACAGGCATTATGGAATCACTTCAAGTGCTGCTGAATAAATTGAGAGAAAATGCACCAAAAAAAATTTAAATAAACAAAATACTTAATTTAGCATATTCTTATATGAGAAAGCCTTTTTCATTTCTATTTGAAAATAAAACTATTTAACTGCTATGAAACCTGGCTATGAATGTATTTGTTTTATTTGGGACAAATATTAAATTTGCTCTTGTCATTAAAAAAAAGGATTTCTGGTCTAACTCTTTGCATTCCACCTTTTTTTCTTCTTTTCTCCTCCAGCATAACTATATTGCTGTATTGGTAAGCAGGTGCAACTTGTGAATATATGCCAGAAATTTTTAGAAAGTAGCTTGATTTTCTGCTGTTCCTCACAAGGAGTGATATTTGTATTCTAATGCAGAATCTAGGTGAGGAAAAGAGACAAAAATAATTATTAACTTACAAAATGATGTTACTGTGGATATATTTTTTTTAAAGGGCTGTCATTAGTGATGGTGCAATGAGATTGCTGTCAATCTTCTACCAAAGATATAAACAGCTTCCCATCAAAGAAAAAATCAAGCTCTGCAGTTTGATTCCACTATGTTTTTGCACTGGGATTTCTGCCATGAGTTTTGCACTGGAACAAGCTCATTAAAGACTCAAGGATAAAAAATTTTATCAGAGTCTTGTTATACTTCTTGTCTGCTTTGCTTGTTAACAATTAATTTCTTTATCACCAGTGGGCCTACTAGTGATAAAGTGACTGAGTTTTCTAATTCCTATGGGAAACTTCCATAAAATAATTTGAAGAATATACAAGAGGAGGAGAAACAATTTGCTTTGCTCCATCCACATATTAGAAAACAGGCATGATATATGTAGTATCTAAAGCAACATAAATGTAGTGCTGAAAAATCATACACTATTTATTTTTATTTTAATTGAAAATTTGAATGCAACAAGAAGAGCTGCTGAGGAAATATTTTCCCTTTTCAATCATAAATTTTAGTAGGTACCATTTTCTCCTGTAAATTTTTAGGACTGTTTATTAATATAGCTGGTATGTTAAAAGGTTTGTAAAGAGTTTATGTTCTGTAATTATGAGACAATTTATACAAGAAGAAAACAAACATAATCTATTTTATTTTTCCTTGAGGTACTTCGGTTACACAGGTAACAGCTACAGATGCTGATGATCCTTCTTATGGGAATAGCGCTCGTCTGCTTTACAGTCTCGTTCAGGGACAGCCTTATTTCTCTGTGGAGCCAAAGACAGGTACTACAAATGAATCTGTAACTTGACAACATTCATAAACTAATGAAATGGATGCAAGCAAAATTGTGTTTCTTGATTTCAACACAAAGATCAACTGATGCCACCTTACACTCTTACATCTCTGCATAGTTCCTAGATCTGAAGAAAATCAATTTCTTCTTTCCCATAGGAAGATTAAACTCCTTCTAGAAAATCCAAATTTTATATAGCAAATATTCTTGTTAGAGTAAAGAGTTGGATTCTGAACATGTGATTCAATAAACTAATCTAGGGACACTTCTAAGTTAACAGCTCTGTGACGCTCATGTGGTATTTCCATCTGTGTGTTGGAGAAACCACAGATATGTGACATCCCTCCAGAAACCTAATTTCTGAGATGGTTATATATGGTAGAGGAAATATATGGAGTATTCTGCTCTCCAGAACTCTAAATATACAGAATATACAGGATTTGACACACAGTGTACTTGCTACCTTGAGTACTAATTCCCAGGATTAGGACAGTTGTGCTGTGCACAGTCTAGAATGTAAATTCATAACTGGGTCCAGTGATACATTTTATACCCATATTATACTATAGACCCATGTCAGCTGTTGAGGAAAAAAAAAAACCACAAAAACTTATATGTTATTATATTATACTTTTTATTTTTAGGGGTCATCAGAATGGCTTCCCAAATGGATAGAGAAACAAAAGATCAGTATTTGGTCATCATCCAAGCCAAAGATATGGTTGGGCAACCAGGAGGATTTTCTGCAACAGCCACTGTTACCATTAACCTCTCTGACGTCAATGACAATCCACCTAAATTTCAACACCGTGAGTAAAGGTTTCTTACAGTAATGGAAGTCTTGAGGAAATTTAGATCCTCTGTAGCTCTGTTAGGTTTGCTGGTAGGTCTTTTTAGAACAGGGCTGTGCTTCAACTTCAGCATACAGCTGTAAAAAAGTAAAATAATGGGAAAAAAACAAGTCCTCGCAAAAGCTCAAAAACCAAGAGGAAAAGAAGACCTATAGTTGCAGAAGGTCTCAAGCCTGCTGGTTTTACTTACCACTAGACTTTGAGACTTTGGAGACAAATCACTAAACTGCTTTCCATATAATTTGTACTACCTCAGCCCAAAATCTGGAAAATGGGATATTTAGCACCATTTTCACTCACCTCCTTTCTTCTTTTCCTCTCTTCATTTTTTCTGACAGATACTATAAACTTTTTGGCAAATGATGTGAGCCTCTCTGTCTGGGTAGTTTCTAGCCGATGTGGGAGCTGCTCATTGGGCTATCAGGAAAAAATTGTGCTGTTGGGAAGTGCTGCCCTCCACTGTTTTTTTCTCCCTATTTGTTCATAGGATCATAGAATAGTTTGTGTTGGAATGGACCTTTAAATGTCATCTAGTCCAACCTTCCTTCAATGGGCAGGGATGCCCAGATCCACATTCAAACTGTCCTAGAATTTTTCGGGGGTGGAGCATTTATCATCTCTCTGGGCAACCTGTGCCAGTGTTTTATCGCCCTCATAGTAAAAAAAAAGTTTCTTATATCTCATCTAAACCTCTCCTTCAATTTAAAACCATTACCTCTTGTCCTTTGCTCTATACACTGCTGAAGTAGGGCTGAGAGGGGAGGACTCCCGAGGGGGAAGATTGTGCTGCCCTGCACCCAAGATCGATACAATGCCAGATTATGTCCATTGCTCTAGTAAAAGGTGTAGGCTTTTCCCAGCTCTCTGAGAGCCTCAAGCTACAGCATTTATTAGCTATTTAATTTAATTATTAACTATTATTAACTATTTATCAACTTATTAACTTTGCCAGTGTTTGTTTCTTTAGGACTCTACTACATGAGTGTCTCTGAAGAGGCTCCCGTGGGCACCACTGTAGGTAAAGTTTTTGCAGAAGACAGCGACACAGGGGACAATGCAGCCATGGACTATTTCATTGAAGGAGATAGCTCAGATGTTTTTGGCATCATTACTAACAATGAGACTCAAGAAGGAATTATCTTACTAAAAAAGGTGAGATCTCAGAAACTTTAAAAAAATCTCTAAATATTTGAAAGGAATTCCTCGAGCAAGCTGGATGTGTGAAAAAGGCCTATTGCTTTGGATTCTACTATCTTTTTCCTTTGGGCCTTGTGATTTGATTGGAATATTATGAGGGATAAAAAGAAAAATCCTTTTCTTTCTGTTTACATTTTTGACTCTTTCCTATTACTGCTGAATATAATAGTGACAGACAGAGTATCTTAATGTTATCCCTAGCTGTGCAACACAGTGTATCCCATTGTGAGAAAATTTTCTATCTCTCCTGTGCATCATCTGTAAAATCTTTATCAATAGCTTGCAAACAATCTCACCTCACTTCCAACACCTCCTCTTAACTGAAACCAGAGTTCATTACTGTACTAGACAGTGGAGTTTTTGTTATTTCATAGCTTTGAAAAGATATTAAATACAATCAAAAATACCAGTTTTTAAATTAAGAAATTTAATATTCTTTGATGCTGTGTAATTTATTTTGGAATCACACAGGAAGGGGCACCTCAAGGATCATCTGAAATGAAGATAGAGTTTAATAGCCTAGTGAAATCTAGGACCTGGAAAAATTGAATGCTATCAGTGTGAGGGGTTTTTTGGTTTTGTTTTGGTATTTTTCTGTTTGTTTTGTGGGGGTTTTTTAGTTCAGGAAGCTATTTATTTAGTAGGTCTTTTGTTTATATATATATATATTTATTTCAGAATATAAAGACTATCTGAAATAGTCATGTAACAATGTGTTCTTAGGGGTGACATTCTATGGAAATCCCTTTTTACAGTGTTGTTTGTAGCATTAAAGCCAACGTGAAATGTAAAATGTGAAAGCAAACAAGCACAGTTTAATTTTACAGTGTATTTAAAATAAAAAAGAAAACCTTAGAATTAACTACTTTTAGAAGAAACAATTTTTTTAAACATTCCCAAAAGAAGTATAGCATTAATTTTTCTTTAATCTCACACCATTTATTGAATTATACTTAATTTAAATATTAAGAAAGGAGTATTCCGAATCTCACTTTCTTTCTTAACAGAGAGTGGATTATGAGAGCAAACGGAGATACAGTATTCAAGCAAAAGCTGTAAACAGATACATTGATCAGCAATTTTTGAAAGAAGGACCATTTGAAGACACAACCATAGTCAAAATCAATGTGGAAGATGCTGATGAACCTCCAGTTTTCACCTTGGAGAACTACGTAATGGAGACTGTTGAAGGAGATATGATTGGCTCACTGGTGGGGGTGGTAACTGCTAGAGATCCAGATAGTGATGACAGCCCAGTCAGGTATCTGTCTTAAAATGTGAACAGGCCTCAAATGTAGATGTAGTTGATATTTCCAAAGGGTATTTCTGTTCCTCACGATGGCTCATAATTACAGTTAATTGTGTTTTCACTGTGATAGCCAAGATTATTGCAGATGTCATGGTTTAACTCACATAGACAGATAAGGACCATGCAGGGATTTGCTCACTCCCTCACCCATTGGGATGCAAGAGAGAACTGAAAAGGTAAAGTTGTGAGAACGCGTGGATNATAATAATAATACCACCACCAAAGAAAATAACAGAGGGGAAAAACACAAATCTACAACAGATCCCCAAGAAAAACAAGTCATGCAAAAAGACTCAAACCAATTGCTTACCACCAGCCAGCTGACACCTCAACAGCAGATTCTGCTTTTTATAATATCAATGATAAAAAATTTGTTGTCTCTTAAGAGAGAAAACAGGTAATCAATCTTTAACATGGGATTTATAATTAAAATATCTTCTTCAAATGCCTGACATCACTGTGTACTATGCAATTTAGACAAACTAGAATACAGTAACAAATGGTTGAAACACAAAATAATTTATGGTGCATAGATTTATAAAAAGCAGAAATATATATCTATTATGCTATGCCTTCAGAGCTTTAGGCAGTGATATTTTATGATTTTCCATTCATTTACTGTTATTTATTAAGCTAGTAATAGGTTAAATGAAATAAGGAAAAAAAAATTACATGTAATTTTTTTGTTTCCTCCTCTAAAAGGGCTCATTTGGTGGTTAGTTTAGGTGGCTACAACATCTCCTGTGGAACAATTAAACATTAACTCATATCTATGACTTCTTAGCTAGGAATATTTTGGAGGAACTTACCTCAAATTGAGTATGTCTGAGGAGTCCCAAAGCAGTGATACAGGGATTGCATCACCAAGTTTCTTTAGAATAGAGTATATAAATTCTAATATAAAAATATGTTTTTTAGGCTGAGTGCCATGCAAATTAGTCTAATTTTGAAACCATTGCTATCATAAATGACAGCAGTGACTTATAATAAAGAAAACAACTTGTGTTGCTTTGTGGACTCCAGGTTTCAAATAAACAAATTTAAAAAGGTGTGCAACATAACCTCATTATATCAACAACAAAAAATAACTAATACCTAATACAGTTTTTCTGGAAAATGTTTATCAAGAATCAGATTACTAAAAAAAGCCCAAACAAAACAAAATAACTATGTCAGAAAATCATAAATACCTTAAATAGAAGCTTATAAGTATCCAAACTTTGATTCAAATTATAAGAATTTTCACTTACAGTGTTGTGCTGGTTCTTTGATTTATCTTCTTACTGATCTTTAAAATAGACAAAATGTAGCTGTAAATAACAAGTTAGAGAGTCATTTAACTGCTGACAGGTTGTCTGTGCTGGAGTTGTAAGTGTCAATAGGAAACAGAAAGGCTTTGTCGAGCAGAATTACAGGTACAATAAAACAGAATAGTTGCATGTGGACATTCCAAATTGGAGAAGAAAGAATCTTTCAACTATTCAAACAAGTTTTATTTCCATGAAATAGACTCTATTAGCAACTGCATCATATGGTGTTTTGCTTTGTAAGCAGTTAAAAACATTAATGGATACCTTTTCTGTTTGAACCAATATCTTTGGTGTCAATTTCAGTTCCTTTCTGGCCTGCAAGTGGTTAGTCTTTACCAACTTGAGTGGCGTGTGTGTACGTACGTGTATTTCCACAGCATCCAGAGCCTTTTCAGGGAAGACTCAGGAGCGCTGAGTTTTCCCTGCAATCATCTGCTGCATTAGGATTTTGTACTCTTCCTTAGTGTCACCTCATTACAGATAGTTGTCTGTCTTTATAATGCCCATTCCCTTGGCATCAGAGCATGTCAGCAATGATAAAATAGATTTGCCATTATACCTCCACTTAGATGTTGGTGTTATTCATCTCACAAGTGGCACTTTTGCTGTTTCTTTTCAACGAAGTCATTCACCTGCTGTGAGACTGACTTAGAAGTAAGAATGAATTATGCATTTCGGATTCCGTTCACATTAATATAGATCTGAGACATATTTAGTTTTATAAAAAGAAGAGCTTTGATCTTGGCAGCAGTGAATTTTAAATGTTTATAAGTGTACATTTTTCATGATTTCCGAGTTGTTGCAGAACACATATATATGCATGTATGCACAGCTCTGTTTTCTCAGCTGACAATAGCTTTCTATGTCCTTGCCTCTGATGGAACATTTCAGTATTAGGGAATCTCCTTCCTTTTTTTGGTGCAGGTACTCTATCGTCCACAGCACGCATTCAAAGAGACTGTTCATCATCAATGAGCACAATGGAGCAATCATTACCACTGAACCTCTGGACCGAGAGATAGCTTCTTGGCACAACATAACTGTTACAGCCACAGAAACAAGTGAGTAAGAAATTTAAGGAACGCTGGGCTTTTTATACAGTGAACTGTAATTATCCTCTGAATATGCCTTCTTTTAAGTGGAGAATACATGCTTCTTTCTCATTATATTACTGTTGCTTGCTACACTGAGGAGTATTGTTAAAATGATTAGTTAAATAGAAGTAGAATGTGTTTGAGCTCCAAGGTCCTGTGCTTTTTCATAAAAGATGACCTTATGAAAAAAGAAATCGTAATAGGATCGAGAGTGTAACGCTTTCAAGTTACACTGAAGCATAAGAATTGCTCCTGCAGTGCAAGATCTTATGTTAAATTAGACCCTGGTTAATTTCACACCAGATTTTTGACTAGTGTGAAATTAGCCAGGGTCTAATTTAACACCAGTCAGAAACCTGTGGCTCAAATTAATTGTGAATGTTAAGGCCTAAATAATCGAGACATCTATTGAGTGGCAATTAAAGCCTTGAAGCACCCTTTATATAGATTTCACCTGTCAATTTTGTTTGAAAGTCAAATGCAAATTACCTCTGTTTGTGTTTTTGGTGATCTGGTTGCCCTAAATCTGGGACAACACTAGAAATTTAACAGCTCCTGATTTATAAGGCAGTTTAACAAGATTATTGGGATATTATTTAAAAACTAATCCCGTCCATCCTCAGGAAGGGAGAAAACCATATGAAACTAGAGTCCAATCAATAAATCAGGCAGATTTTGCCAAATATTCTTAGCCCTTTTTTTTTAACCCTGAGTCTCAGTTAAAAGCCATTTATTTCTATGACCACTTTAAACATATATTCATAAATTGCACTGTTCCCAAAAGGGAGCCTTCCCTGTACATATGTAGAACATTGTTGCTAGAAGTTTGTTATAGGATAGTCAGTATCCATTTTCACTAAAATATTTAACATGTATTTAAGAATTGATAGTGCTATCTTCCTTCTCAGCTTCTCTGTGAGTTTTTAACATGAATTTCATTCTCATGTTGTTGGGCAGCTGACAGGTGTTTGCAAAATTGATCTCTGGCATGGTTTTTTCTTGTCTTGAACAGCACTATGGAAACACAGCAGGATAACTTTGGCCTAGACTTTTTTGTTTAGTTAAACAATAAAACAGGAGTGAACCAAATGTTACAAATGGATAACTGTCTCCTGCAGCAAAAGGGAGACTTTCACAGTAATGGAAGTTATTGTAGAGAAAAGGAGACCTCATTATGTTCAAATTCTTATTCTTTATTTCTTTAATGATGATAAGGTCACTGTCTATAACAATATGTTCAAAAGAACTGAAGTTAAGTCACCTTGGTCTGGAAATACCTGAAAGGATTTATATCAGGAACTAGCAGTATATTATTCCTTGAAATATAGTCATAAGACACTCTGTGTGCATGAGACATTTGGTGGATGAAATTGTGGCTCCACTGAAGCCAAATCAAAATGCCATTAGAGGTCATCCAAATAAGATGTTCATTACACCTTAGTCATGCATTGAAACTTCATTATGACATCAACCTCTCTAGGAGCCTGTTGATGCCCTGACATTCATACTTCACACAAGACTTTTGAGTCCATTGCAATGATTACAGGGATCAGAGATTAGTAAGAGAAGCCTGACTGTTATTTTGGACCTGTGGTGTGGATCATCTTATCCTCAAGCCATTGAGGGAGCAAGTACCCAGAAGTAGGTCTAATTTGTTGGAACTTAAATGCAAGCAGGGAGAACTTGCAACCTGTTGAGTCTTATTGCACTTTATGCCTAAAGCTCAAGAAAAATCAAGTTCCCTTTCATCAGTTTTTACTTGGTTGTAAGAAGCTTTCACCAAGTACAAGGCTGAAGCACAAACAACAGCATTCTAATTCTATCTGAGAGTAAGAAATCCTTAAGTCATTATTATCCAATTGGCGGGCAGTCAGTAGAGGTGTTCCCCTAAGATCAGTACTGGGGTTAGTCCTGTTCAATACGTTTTATCAATGATCTTGATGATTGGATCAAGTGGACTCTCAGTCAGTTTACCTATGACATCAAGCTGGGGTGTGGGAGTGTTGATCTGTTGAGGGATAGAAAAACTCTGCAGGGAGATGTGGACAGGCTGGATTGATGGGCCAAGGTCAATTGTATGAGATTCAACAAGGCCAAGTTCCAGGTCCTGCACTTTGGCCACAACCCTGTGTAGCACTACTGGTTGGGGGAAGAGTGGCTGGAAGGCTGCCTGGCAGAAAAGGACGTGGGAGTGCTGGGCAACAGAGGCTGAACATGAGCCAGCGTGTGCCCCAGTGGCCAAGAAGGCCGATGGCATCCTAGCTTGGATCAGAAATAGTGTGACCAGCAGGACCAGGGCAGTGATTTTTCCCCTGTGTTCAGTCCTGGTGAGGTTGCACCTCTAGTCCTGTGTTCAGTTTTGTGCCCCTCACTTGGAGAAAGTGTTGGAGCATATCCAGAGAAGGATGACGGAGACGGTGAAGGCGTTGGAACACAAGTCCTGTGAAGAGCAGGTTGGGAGTTGGGCTTGTTTAGACTGGAGAAAAGGAGGCTGAGGGGGAACCTTCTCTACAACTACCTGAAAGAAAGTTGCAGAGAAATGGGTGTTGGTCTTTTTTGCCACATAACAAGTAAGAGCATGAGAGGAAAGGGCCTCAAGTTGCACCAGGGGAATTTTAATTAGGTATTGGGAAATTTTTTTTCCTGGAAAAGGGTTGTCTGGCATTGGAATAAGCTTCCCAGGGAAGTAAATGAGTCTCCTTCCCTGGAAGTGTTCAAAAAACCTGTGGATGGGATACCTGGGGTTACGGTTTAGTGATGAACATGGCAGAGTTAGGTTAACACTTGGACTTGAGGAACTTAGAAGTCTTTTCCAACCTCAATTATCTATGATTCTGTGATCAGTTTTACTTGATACTGCCAGTCATAACAAACTTAAGAGAAAACAGTCATTTTACCACTGAGACTTGCAGATGTCCTTTCATAGTGGTCTCCAGGCCTGGCTACAGGACTGAAGTTCTTTGATTATTTCAGTATGGATAATATCACTAATTAAATATTTAATTGTCACCCTGCTTTGGTCACATATATATTTTTGTTGATAAAATTTTAACTTTTTGTTGTAGTTCTTCCTTAAAAAACTATTTCTGTTCAGTTCTTTTAGGAAGCAAAGAAATTTACTTTGGCATAAATGATAGTCATGCTATAAAAATATTATGGTAAATTATAAAGATAACATTTAGTGTTAGTAGTAGTGCTAGTATTATTTTTATTATTACAAGCTTATGTTTACTGGCTGATGTCAATGTGAACCTTTCTTTAATCCCCTGCAAATACTGAGTTCTGTTTTTTGTCTAGAGGTGGTCATTGCTTTTCTTTACAAGTTACTGGTCCCTAGCAATTAAAGTATCATCTTCATTTTCACACTGATCCAGCCTATTGCACTTGGCATCCTGTTCTCTTAGGTCTTGTTTTTCAAGTCCTGATCTCTCTCATAGAGATTGTGACAAAGAAATTTTCTGCTAATTGAGAGATATTTAGATAATGTAGGATATGAGTACATCAGCTGAATTCACTTTCTGACAATAATTTTCCTGGGTAAGGAATAAGAGACAAAGTGCATGTTTCCTACCTTCTCTTCCAAATGCAACCAAAGTAGTACCTCTGCTTCACCAAAACTGTCATTAAATATTCACCAGACACTGATTTCAAGAGTGGCTTTGTAATATGTTGCTCCCTCCCAAAACAGAACAGCTGTGATTTCAGAAAAACTAAAAATTTTTCATATTGTTAGAAACTTTCATACATAAAGAAATGAGAGAAATGCTATTCCTTGTCATTTAACCCTATACTAAGGAAGAAGAAACCCTCACCAAGGCAGTTATAACACTACAACCCAAATATATTAAAGAATTAGAAACAAGGCTATTGCAAAATCTCCCCTGCACCCCCGCCCAAAAAAAAAAGAAAAAACTTTTTAATGAAAGAATACAGATGTGATTCCAACAACGTGTTATATAAATGTTTTGTGCAAAAAAAGGGTAGGATTTAAAGCCAATATAGTACCCATGAATCTTACGAACAAGCAAGGTAAGAATAGGCAAAACTAGTTGGGTCTTTCTTGCAACCTCTCTCTATAGAACTGAAGTCACCAAAGGT
Organism: Pachycephala philippinensis; assembly: GCA_013397055.1. Lineage (NCBI taxonomy): Eukaryota > Metazoa > Chordata > Aves > Passeriformes > Pachycephala > Pachycephala philippinensis. The sequence continues at coordinate 687,491 of VWZT01003745.1, read as the reverse complement.
ATTCCCTGCTTTCTATTAATGGTTGCAAAGCTTTACTTTGAAAGACAATGCAGTCAAATCTCTGCCCTACACATCCAATTCTGACTTCAGTAAAAGAGTTAAAGTAACTCCTACACTCGTGGTATTATTTCTAAAAGGGATGTATGCCACTTTTTATGCTTACCTAAAAGACAAGCTGAGCACTATTTTCTTGCCTATTGTATTATTATGGATGTTTGATCCAACAAGAGAAATGTCATCTCACAAAGAAGTGTTTCTGAAGTGAGTCTGACAGATCACAAGGTTTGGTAAATTAGCACAGCTGTAATGACTTCACAGGAGGAATAGAAATGTTGAACTACTGAGTATCTACGCCTTTATCTCTGTGGCACTTCCTTTTTCTGGCATTTCTTTTGGCAAAAGACTCAAAGCTATCAGCATAGATTCCATAAGATCCAAGAAAACAAATGTTTGCTTCAAGCAACTAGTGAATTATACATTAATAAAATGAATGTGAGAACCAACCAAACTGATGCAATTTGAAAAGAGGCAGAGAGGAGTACATTTTGCTTTTTTCTTAAAGGTCCATTTGACTAATTTAAATCAATGCCTTAAGCACTTCTGAACAGGTCAGATGCAGTGACACTAGCACTGAACATGAGACATATTTTAACTATAATTATTGATGTACTCCTGGTTTACACGTATCTGACCAGGTTTGGTCCTCATCATCCCATATCTTTATCACTTGTCCCTCAGGTTTGCGTTCCTATATGTTCTTGTTTGTGGCTTCCTTTTTGTCTTATTAACTCCTGTTGCATTGGAAAAGGACCAGATACCCTTAGAAGAGCTGAAACTCTCCTACCACATAACCTTACATATGGCTAGTGCAGTAAATTTTTCTTCATGAACAAAACATTATTTAATTTTTCCAGATCATGTTTTAATTTTTACATTTAAATCAGTTTCTGATTGAGTAAATAAAAGCATTAACAAATCCAAAATTTTGCAGGAAATATCTTGTTTCAAGACATACTATTATAATGGTATTATGCTATTGTAATACTATAAAAATATGTCCATAGATCTTTGTGATTATTTTCTTCCCTGCAGAATATAGGTAAAATTTTCTAGTGTTGACATTATTTTAAAATATATAGTAGATTATTTATAACTTTTTATTTCTGTCTTTTTTTAACCATTAGGAAATCCTGAAAAAATTTCAGAAGCAAATGTGTACATACAAGTTCTTGATGTAAATGATAATGCACCAGAATTCCCTAAAAATTATGAAACATTTGTTTGTGAAAATGCGGTTTCTGGACAGGTGAGCATGAAGCAGTTAGCCATCATTTTTCTCATTGCAATGAAGTTTCGGCCTGAGATGTTTAGCATTGATTATTTCAGTTTTGTAAGTACAGACTGCATTTTTTCTATTTCCAAAATTAGTTCTGCTGATATATGCATAGTTTGAAATTTAAATTTCAGAACACTGACATGTATTTCTTCCCCCTTTAAAACAAAATCTGTATGTCTCATTTGTTTTTAAAAACGTGTAATAGAGAAGTACAGACAGAAACTTCTGAAAAAATATACGGCACAGATTTGTTTTATGTTAAGGTCACAGACGTAAAGCCTATGTCTGGCAATTTCAGCAACAGCATAAGAACCAGGCTTCACCAATTTCAAACCAGATTCATTGTGTCCGTCAATTAGAATTCATTTATTGTGAACTGAATTCAAACCCCGTCTAGTTCAGTGCAAGTCTGAAAATTTTTGAGACCCAGCACTTACAACACCTTTCCTAGCTGGCAGCTTGAGCTACTGTTGTATTTTAAACATCCTTCCCAGGAGGTTATTTTCCATTTCCTACTTGATACCCAGGTGGATGGGATATCATCAGTCAGCTGCTCCAGTTCCTAGGTACACTGCTGTCTTTTCATTTTTCTCCCATAAAAACAAACCCCAGGATGTTCAAAGTTAGTTGGGTTTTCTGGGGATTTTTTTAGTTTTGTTTAGATCTTTTTTAAAGAAAGGGATACAAAATGAGCAACAACACCAAAAAAAACCCAACCAAATATAAAAAAGCTATAAAGAGAAAAATCTATATGTTTTTCCACCACTCTAAAGCATTATTTGGACATAAAAAAAAGACCTTTGGGATATCTGTGATGGTTCTGTTCAAACATTTTGTTATGTTTTGATTTCTGAATCACAGAGCCTCTCTTTTTATGCCAGTTTGGTTTACTTTGACCTCGATTAGTCTGCAGCTCAGTAAAGGTTTTCCTGTTGCTCAAATGATTTCTTTATAGCCTTTTGCATCCATTTATATGCTTCTCTATCAACAACTACTCTGTTTGTTCCACATTTGGAAATTTTCCTGTCTGCAAAGGCTGCCTCTGGTTTGGAGCTATTTGGAGCAAGCCATTTCTATTGGTCTTTGGATATGTCATCGACAGGTCAAAGTGCAGGCATTAAATCAAATGCACTTTATGTTCCTCGACTTCAAGACACCATGAATTAAATACGGACCCTTATAGCATGGGTATTTGTAATCCATGTTTTGGACTTGCTTACAAGATAAAAACCCAGGTGATTTATTTCTCGAGGTTCTTAGTATTCCACAGTTGCCTACTGATAAATAATATCTGTATGCTATCAATAGCTACTTTTCAACATTAATTACATATATATGTTAAGTATTTTGATAATGTGGATAAAATGGTACTGTAAAGAATAGCAGTGTTAACAATAATAATAAGCTCTTAAAGCATAATACACTGACTAATTCTTCTTTGACATTGCACTATATGCATGAGAGATGAATGCCAAATTTTTCTCATTTTTCAGAGAGGCATAATGTTACCATAGGTTGGGGGATTTTTTCATTTTTTTTCATTGGTATAGGTTTTTGAGAGTCACAAGCATCTTTAGTTTAGCCTGTGGAGACTGTGACAGTAATGTTAAATAATTTTCTCATTAACAAATTATCTTAGGAAGAACAACAGGAAACTGCTACTGAAGTGCGTAATTATCACAGTCAGAGTTTATGATATTTTATTCACTGTTTATGATTTAAACAGAATTGTTAGCGGATGTATCATCTTTGGTGTTATTAATCTTTTTTTTTTTTTAATTTTTACTCACAGAAAAAATATCCTTTAGTTTCCTCAGCAAGAAACCAAAATATTCAAAGGTGATTTTATAGATGGCCTGGCTGTCCACTGAATAACAAAACTTACATTTCAGAAGAATCAGTTTAAGCAATTAAAGGACTTAATCAGGACATTACATACTTTTTTAACTTAACCATATTTCTGCAATCAATTTCAAAGAGCTATGAAATCTGCTTACATGTTAAGTTGAGGTCAAAGACTATATAGCTACACTATCACATTTCCGTTTCTAAAGCAGGTATGTCTATCCTTTTAGGTGGAATCACTGTGCTGACAGATGTTCTCATAGAGGTTCTGCACTTCTGCAGTTCACTTCTTTCCCTGATCTCAGCTGAGTTGTGTCTAATTTCATGGGATATTCCAAAATATATTTGCATGAGTTTACAGTGTTTAGGGGAAAAGGAAGAAAAGACACTGCAGAGGGAAAGATACCACTAAAAAATGAAATGTATTATTCAATCTAGACTTTATCTTAGTGTCAGCCTGGTTTACTATAAAAGCAATTTAGAGTCAGTTAACAATTAAGTTATTTTACATAGCCTAAGAGTATGCTAGTTTGTGATAAAGAATATGAAACACATCATGAGTAAAACTGAATGTTGTCCTAATTATCCAGACAGACACAGTTAATAGCAGCTTCAGTCTAGATGAGAGGGTTTGCGTTGAAGTTTTGGATTTCCTGAATGATTATGAAATTTCTTTGTCTGCTTTTATTGACTGAGTGCTGATCTTCAAGCCCCTGTATGGTGTTTTTGTGAGCGTTACAGCTGTGTTTAGCTTAGCCTCCGAAAGTCATTCAAACAAAAGGATTAGATTTCAGTCTGTGACTATAACCCAAATTTGACAATAAAATGGATGTAATGAAGATAGATAGGTGTTTTTGGCACCATACTGAATCCATTCATCATCTTCATTAGGCATTTTGAATGGAATTTTCACTATCCGTTTAATGCTATAGTTTAGTACTGTCTTATAATACAAAAGTCAGCTATATACTACTACACCACAACTGAAGTTTTCTTTAAAACATTGAAAAAACACTTTCACTGAAGCACCACCATTAAATAAATTATTTTCCAAAAGAATTGAACATGAAAGTTAAACTGTTAAACAGGCTTCTATCCTACTACAGCTGTAGTTATCCTCAGATCAAATAGAACAATATTAATAAGGCATTCAAATCCACCATTCCCTTTTGATTGGACCTTCTGACTTTACAGCTGCGTGTAAACACAGTAAATGATGACCACGATATTCTATTAATTATTTCTACTTACAATTTATGGGTGTGTACAGTAACTATAAACCTTTGAACTTCAAAGGAAATATTCTTTACAAGTAGTCAAAAAATCAAGAGGACCAAATCCATCCTAAAGGTAACACTAGAGACATCTCATCAAGAATGGACCTGACCCCCAAAAGCTTAATTACCAAGACATTAATAAATTAGCTCATCTGGAAAATGCAGCTTGGAAGTTTGATGTAGACTGTATCAAAATCCAAGCTGACCATCCAGAATGAACCTACGCAGGGTAATTTCAACCCTTTTGTGAATATTGATCTTTCTTCCTATCAGAGAGGAAGCTGATTTCAGCTGAAGATAAGCTATACTGAACATACCTACATTCTGAACTAATGCTGTCTTCTTTAATGCATATTTATTCTGGTAATTCTGAGTTCCTGTAATTTGGGGGACACATATGAAGTAACTTTGATATTGCAGCTTGCTTTGCAATTTTTATTAGATTCAAAGAAGTAATTGAGTATGCAGAGCACTTTGAGTCAGAGATAAGAAAAAACCAAATTTATTTACTCAGTACTTGGCACATAATAAAAAAATAATCACTTACAGTGAAAGTGAAAAGTACTCATTTGTTATTACTTTTCTAAACAATGAAATGTTGACAGAAGAAAAGAGAGGAAATCTTTAAACAAATTCTACAAGTATATGATTAATGTTAGAAATGAGTAGTTTGCTAAAACATATCCTTTCTAACAAATCATGATGCAAAATAATTTTTCCTAGCAGAGAAATGAAAGTGAGAGCTATGACAATGTTTATTATTTCATGTTGCATGTTTTCTTCAACATTTACAAGAAGCATCTGAGCAGTAATGATAAAAAAATAAAAAGTTAAAAACCCCCCAACAATGAATGCATCCTTTAGAGCGTAAAAACATGATGAAGCTGTGAATGCAACATACAATGTAATAGACTCTTAAACCAAGCTATATCTACAGATGCACCGAGTGTAATGTGTGGTGTTTTGAAACAGAGGGCACAATGGCCCATGGAAAATTCCTTTTTCTGTTTTATGCAGACCATGATTTAACAACATTATCTCTTAGCAGAATGGCACAGGTGGGAGAAGTTTATTAGCATATGCGAGTAAACATAAAAATGCACCTCAGTGTCATGGCATGAGCTTTGTAATTGTTAATCCTTTGCAGATAGGTATACCATTTTATTTATAGTTGAGCATAAACATTTATAGTAGACCCAGAGAAATCAGTTCAATACTGTGGCAATTTGCTTTTCAAAACAGAAGCATAGGAGAACAAAGCATAGGACAAACAGAACAGGACAACCTAGGTCTTGAGGTAGAAGATCTACCTGGAACATGCAGTGCTGGCTATAGTAATCAACATTTTAATCTTTTACCTGCTCTAAACTCTAATGGTCAGCAAATATTGTGAGAATGAGAAAAATCCTACTGCTTATAAGACTTCCACCAATTTGAACAAAACCAGTTCTGTACTCCCAAAAGAGATGGGTGATTAGATCTCTTACATCCTATAATCCACCACAGAACTCCTATTGAAGGATGTTTTGTGGAAAACAAAACAAAGAAACTGAAGAAGAAAGAGAGAGGTGGCAAATACCTTTCTACTTCCTTCCATCTCTCCAATCAGATTGGTAAGACTAACACACAAAGGACTCAAAATTCTGCACTCAGAGTTCTCTAGCATCAAAATCAACAGTACTGGTTGTTGTTCAGATGGACAATCTATGCCTTAAGTTTAACTTGGTTGAGAGAAAGGCCATAGAAGCAGAAAGCACTGTAACAAAGAAATTTTGATCCTTCGTTCTGGACCTCTCCATAATTCCAGTTCAGTAAGACCATTTGGAGTTGAGGAAATAAATTTCCGATGAAGTTTTATCAAGATTACCTGGCAGTCGACTACTGCATAATTCATAATTTTTTATTTACGAGATAAACAAAGCATAGATGTCATTCCCACAACTTGGGCTGGCATGTGTATAAGGAATTTCTTCCTTTTTTAGTTTGCCATGCTAAGAATATTTGTCCAGATAGATTACTCACATCTGCCTTACCAGGCTCAGTATCTTCCTGTTGTTGCTCTCTACACTTATCACAAGTCCTCACAGTGGAATTTTGTCTGGTGTGCAGATTCCAAACCTTCACCTCCGTTTATGCCTGAAACTAGCATCTTCCTGTTTCCCATCTATACCTGTGGTGGCTTATCTTATGGAAACTTCCGTCTTTGATAGTGCGTTGAGATATTTCACTGCATTCTATAAGTCCTCAAAAGCCATCATAAACTTAAATCAGTTTTTCAAAAAGAATCAAGTGAATTAATCTCTGCTTTAAAGAAATACTCATTTTCAAACAAACTGCTGGATCATTAAAGCTTCTAGATTAATGAGACTTGAAATAAGAATTTTAAAGCAATTAAATTTCAGCCTAGTCAATACAACAACTGACATAACCTTGCAGAAGCAGCATATCATTCACTATATTTTTTTTGTTTATACACTAAAATGTAGAAGGTTTGTAAGCCTTGACGTACAGGCAATAAGTACAGTTTTTGAATATGTGATGCCCGTTTCCTGGTAAAAGGCTTGAATCTCCTAGATTAGATGTACAAAAACCTAAGAAACTGGAAAAAAAAGAAGGGATTTCCTTCACTTTGATTTTTCCTTCAGAGTTAGTAAAATCAGAGCTACTTATTGCTCTCTGAATATTTTGTAGACTAATCTGGGCTTTGCTGAATCTTAGTGAAAGTGATACAGCAAGAAGTTAACAAGAAGAATTTGCCCTGTCCTTATGTTCCAAATTTTCCCCTGCTGCTGAGGTGAATCCTTGAAGGCATGTGACTATGCCTAGAATAACCATAGGAATCTTAGTTTTGTGCAGAACAGGACAGCACTGATCAAAGCAAGGGAAGGTGGTATGGGTTTTTTTCAGTTAGCCACATAGACTTTGCTATGCTCCTTAGACTTTTATTGATTGAATCAGATATAGATAAAATGTACATAGCCAAATACATTCTGTAAGTAAAATATGGAAGCCAATAATGAAAGAGTAAAGCAGTATCTAATTCACAACTGCAGTAATTTTATGATTGTCACACATGATACTCTCCTAAAAATATGTTTTCAAAAGACATTGCTGATACCTGGTTGAATGAAAATCACATTTATTTCTTTTGGTATGAAAGTAGGTAATTTTTCTCTACCAAGCGACTGAACTAAAACCAAGACAAAATAAAACAAATTAAATGTGGCTAAGATGTCTTTGTAGATCATTATACTACTCTGCATACTCAGTATACCTTAATAGACCCTGAATTTTAAGGACAGGTATAAATCCATACCAAATTTTTTCTCGCCTGCTGCCATGAACATGTAACCAGCAAATTGGCAAGAAAAGCCAGTATGGTCTTTTTTAGGTTTTTTGAGGTAGGTTTCAAAATAATATAGAACATGTCCTTCTTAGCAGTTTAGATTGGATATTGTTGTTCATATTGAGCATATTCTGGGAACTACATTTCCTTATAAAAATGAAGCTTGTGGTAATCAAGGAAATGTTAGTGGTCAGTTGTTTCTCCTCAATCTTTTTTTGACCTGCATGTTTATACCTGTATTTGCATCACCTCAGCTATTTTGTTAGTTCTGAGGAAAGAAAAAAATCCCTTGAGAATCTCTCAGTGCATAGTGACATCACTGAAAAGTTATTCCTCTCATTAATGGCAATTTAAAAAAAACCCAAAACTCAAGGGTCCTCATGTTTCCATGAAGTGAAAACATAGATTTAAAATAAATTTCACATATAAAGAGGGAACAGTATTAAGAATACAAAGCTTTTGATGTGTCAGCCACATTTTGCATTCTGCTCTGATGATTTCATCAAACTTAGCTTGCCTGAAAAGAAAAAGAATGTGTGATGAACTCCTAGATCTTTGACTGAAAAAGGATTTAACCAGGAAAGAGTTTTCAAAGGCACAGGTGGAAAGCTGCAGTAGTCACTTCCATTGCCTTACTGCTCCACTTTTGAAGCACTGCTTGTGTCATTCAGGTGATCTCTGGTTTGAGGAAAGTTGAGGGTTCAAGTCTCTTGTGTACAAATATCTACAAGGCATGAGATAACTGATAAAACAGAGACCAAGTTCAAATTAGACTCTCTCTTTTCTGAAAATTGGTGGACTTCCAGCAGTTTGCTTTCCTCCTGATCAGCAAGGATGCTCACTAATATATGGTGATCATTAAATATTTACTGATAAATATAAGAAATATAGACTCTTTTAAAGCAGAAATATTGCTAATTATGTTAACTGTGTGGTTGTTTATTTACAGAGATGAAAAATATTCTTTTGAATGCTGTTATTTTTTTACTTTATCTTGCAATGACTGTCTGGTTTGACATATTTCTAAATGAAGGCTATTTTGTTTTCTTGAGAAAAAGCAGCCAAAAATTTTCATCATCCATCTGTTATAATATCCAGAATCAACAATTCAGCACATGAACTTGTCAATGTATGTCACTTACTGGAGCTACAATAAGCCAGTTGAATGATGTCAATGAGTTTGGGGATTTGAAGGGAATGGGTTTTGCATAGAAGGATTTCTTCAAATGTAGAACATATACTTTTCACCTTAAATTGAAAAAAAAAAAAAGAACAAAATATTATATATAGGATTTTTTCATTTATGGAGACTTCATTTTCTCCTGGTCCTTTTCTTCCTGGTCCTTTGATGTAGAAAACCTTTTACATTTTCTCAAGATTTTAATACCCGCCTGTCTCAAATGGATGAAAACTTAAAACAGAGTACTTGCAGAATAAAAATCTCAATGAACATATTTGAGTATTTGGTGAATATATGCATATTATGCACTCAGTACAAATTCACAGATCACATCTTCAGCAACAATAGTTTAATGTACCTGGTACATCCTTTTTTTATTGTTTTAAAGGACAAGGACATTCTTTTACTCTTAAATAACTTTGTTCTTTTGTCTTTCCAGCTAATTCAAAGCATCAGTGCAGTAGATCAAGATGACTCGGAAGAAGGTCACCATTTTTCTTTCTCATTGGCTCAGGAGGCCACAAACAGCTCACATTTTACTGTCAAAGACAATCAAGGTAGTGTCATTCATGCAGCTCTTTAAGACCATCTTAATGGAAGATGCATGCTTCTAGTGGGTCCTTAATTTCTTAAAGCTTTCCACTTAAATATAAATTTTCATTATAAGAATTAGACGTGTCCTGAGGTCCATTTCAAAAAAATCATTCAATAGTATCAAAGAATTTATTTTCCTTCTAAAGTGAATAACATAAACAGCAAAAAGCAGTTTCATTTCAAGGAAAGAAAAAAACAGCTGAGATGAAAAAATACACCGGTACCTTTTAAAATTTATTTCCTTAATGTAGAATATGGTGGTCAATTCCAACTTTTTTGTTAAAACTATTTGCCTTGTTAAAACTGAGAAATAAGATCTTTAGAAAGAGAAGATTGATATTAATATGGGACTGTTATTTCATTAATTCAGTAAGACCAAAATTATAAAAACAGATAACTAGGAATGCAATCTTATTTCATAATATATAATATCAAGCAAAACCAGACTGAGATGAAAATATAGGTGTGATATCTGATGGAATTTCAAGGAAGATGACCATTTAGAGTCAGTCTGCTGAGACTACAAAGAAAAGCTTCTTCAGACTCAGCTATAGTACACATCGTTCTTATTGACCATGTTAATTATTTGAATGCTCTGGCTAAGGGAATAAATCAATGGAAATAAGTTTTGGAAACTTCCAACTACGTTAAATGGCAAACTGCTTTTCAATTACCTTCAAAGTTAGTCAATGCATCAATAAGAATTTCAATTCCCATCTTCATTAACCTCTCACTCCCTACCAGGAAGAGATAACTCATTATATTAAGGTCAAATTGTATACAAGCCATGTGCCTTTCCCACCTTTCCTCTTTCTGCCCAAAACCCAAGCAGACCCTCACACAAGGCAACTCATTCAGTTCCTTTTGATGGCTACTAATGGGAACACAAAACTTTTTAAAATATGATGCAATCAGATTTCAATCTGTCCCTTTCTGCTGTATTCCACAGAAATGGTTGGTTGAATTGTGATAGCCCTAAGGAAGACAAAAAGTTACTATAGATCTGTAGTATTTTATCTCAAAGTTACTTTCTAAACTATGACAGAAACCTAGAAAAACTTAAGTGTGAGGGACTTAACTTCAGTAGACTGTTGGGATAGATGAATGATACATAATGGTAGAAACACTTTTTTTCCTCCCTACTTCTTCATATGCACAGACGCAGTAATTTGCTCAGCTATGAGAAAAAATTCTGACATGGAAATATTTATAGATTCTCTTTCTTCTTTTCATTGCACCTGCACGTAGACAGGAGTATTTTGTTTTGCAGCAAGCTAAATTACATATTTAAATTGATTGACATGCAGTAGGAGCTGAATTTAAGCTGTTTACCATAGTTTTTACAGAACGCATTTCTAAACACTAATAGTTAAATACAAAGCAAAGGGAAAGTATCTAAGTCTTTTTGCCATTTTAAGCAGTAGAAATTCAGTTAACTCCAGTTTTTGAGTCAGGGAAAGAAATAAAAGACTATTTTAGTGGACTTTTTTCTTGTTTTCTCTTCTTTCTCTGCCACCTGTTTTCATTACGTGCTGCTAAACACGCTTTTTAACCTTTTTGATTGGCAAACTGTCTATATTTTATCTGTGAACTTCTGGCTTGGTAGCAGCTGGATACATGGAACCATTTTAAGAATCAATTAATTAGTCTGAGCAGGTGTCAGGTACTGAAAAAGATGTCAATTTCTTTAGCTCTGAACATTAAAACCAGAGCTCCTAGGTCAAATTTTATTATACCCCCTGGAATACATATCTCAAAAAAAAATATAATTTATTCATGATTGACAAAATATGCAACAAATGTCAGTGCCTGCTTTTACTTTTTTAACTTTCTTAATATGTACCTTTGCACAGTACCATTGGTTTTTAACAGGTCAGATTCCACTGGATATTATTGTTGTGGTTACAAAATATATACATGCATATCATTATAACAATTTATCTTCTAGATAACACAGCTGGAATTTTCACAGGACAAAGTGGCTTCAGCAGGCAAGAGCAGTTTTTCTTCTACTTGCCAATCTTAATTCAGGATAATGGAACCCCACCACTGACAAGCACAAATACTCTCACTGTCACTCTCTGTGACTGTGACACTGAAGTTAACACTTTCTACTGTCGATATGGAGCTTTCATGTATTCCTTGGGTCTCAGCACTGAGGCTTTAGTTGCTGTTTTGGCTTGCATATTAATATTCCTAGGTAAGTATAAGTAAGAGAAATGACTCTGTTTCCTTTTACAAAGGGGTTGGTTAAGTGACAAAGATGGACCCAGGACTGGAAGACTGGAAGTACTGGGCCATTGGGAAAAATCGAAATAAGGCAAATGTTTCATTTCTTTCCTGTTTTCTTAACTATGATTTCTCCCTTCCCCTCCCCAGTTTTCAGTAAATTTGAAGTCTAACACAATTTCCTAAAAGTTGGGTGTAGTTGAGTCATGGTCCTCTTTACTCTTCTGAAATAATAAAGATTTCAGAGCCCAAAGTCTGTATAGTTCCCAGGTAAAGCTGAGGGCAGCATTACACAAGAAAATTTGCTAGAGTAGGAATACATTAAAAGACGCAGCACCCTACGCATGCTGCCTTAGGAATGGCAAATGTAGAACTGAGATCAAGTATAAATAATAAAAGAAAAAGAGAATCTGACATTAGTTCAGAAAGCTTCAGACATAGGGAGTGTCTCTGTCAATTAAGGTTACATCTTTAGACAGCATTTTCTCCCAATGTTGGACATCTCCTTTTTCCTCTCAGGAGACACCAACTTAACCTCCGTTACATTTGGGCATTTATGGATAAGAAAAATGGATTTGAGAGTGTTTCAAATGCACAGGAGTTTTTCTAGGACCTCTGTAAAGGGTCATGCACAGCTGGCAAATGGCACTCAAAACCAAGCCAACAGCCCAAGTCTGGCTGGTCTAGACACCAGCCGTTTCTTGACTCCATAGCAACGCCCAGGGATGCACTAGTTCCCCTACATCCATGTCCTGGTTTCCAGCCGAGGACACGGGAATATACCATCAAATTTGTTGCCTCTCGGCTTGCCTACACTTCCAGAGTTGCCTTTTTTAAATCTGAGCTTAGATATCTGCCTTGTGTCTTTTAGTCAGTTTAAGCTTACAGGTCAGTGTGCATTTCAAGTTTTGTTTGATTGTTGCAAGGTATCTGAATATAGTCACTTTGTGTTTTTGACTTCAGGGACTAAAGATTGGGCAAACTGTGTCATTGCATTATCCAGGCCATCAGGGGAATTATTCATCAAGGATTTCTTGGGTGCTTGCAGAGAGGTTCTCTCTCCAGGTGGAATAAACCCATGACATCTACCGGGCCTATTCATATCACAAAAGTCAAAACAAGGATATAGATAAATATATTAGTCCAAAAGAAGATAAAAGCCTGATCTACTGCACTCTTTACAAACGCACATATTTTAAATTCCTTAAATCTTTGAATGTATTTTTGTGATTATTTAAAATGAAATAATAAAATGTTCTATATACAGTAAGTTTGCCACTTATCTCTGAAAACTAATTTTCAAGTATGATGTGTATCATTAGAAGAGTTCACTATGTAAAACATTTAGAAAGTTAAAATCACCTGGGTTTTGTGAATATAGAGCAGAAAATTTTGTTTCCAGTGCCTTCAGTTCTTGTGTTGGTATCTCCCAACCAAATGGAATAGTTTATTGTAAATAGACAGAAAAAATTACTACTTCAGGTTCCTCATATTCTTAAGTAAAATGCTGTAATTGTTGGTAGTTGTACCATTTTATGTCCTGAGTAAGAAACTACAGTCCACAAAATACTTATTAAGTAGAACTGCAGCAAGATATAGTTAAAACTGAAAGAATTATTCTCTGTGAAAATCATAGACTAATTCAAAGGAATCATTCAGTTAAAATGAAATTATGTGGGATTAAAAAATAATGCTTTAAACAAAAATTTAAGAAACTTTTCACATATGAAAGAAATAAGATCATCTGATTCATAGGCCTTGACAGTAAAATGACACAGAACTTAGGGAGTCTTCAAATTTCCAAACTATCACAACAGAAGTAGTTGAACACCATTCTGCAGGATGTGGAACTGAATGGTTCAACCAGGTGAGGAGGATATCTTGCTCATTGCCTCATTTTTCATTTGATCTTTATGAGGCTTTTATCAGAGACTGATAGATATTAAGAATTTAAATTCTGAACGTGAAATGGATATATTACGTGATAAAAAAAGCACTTTCAGAAAGCATAACCTGTGTTTCCATCAGTTTCAAATTTGCATCTACCAAAAGAACTGCTCCATTTCATTCGCCTTTTTTATAAGTCCCTTTGTAGCCATTTTCCCAACACACCCATTGCTCTTCTCAAAACCATAAAATCCATAAAAATTACAGCTCTATAAATTTGTTAAGATAGCTTCACTTTGCAACAGCACTGATACTAAGATAAGCAGCGATTTTTTTAATCTTTCCAAGCACATTCAAAGTCTCTAGTTCGGTTTAATTTTTCTCTTTTCCCTTCTCTTTTCTTTTTATTTCGTTAGTGTTCTTTTTGGCAATTGTCACCATAAGACAGCAGCAGAAGAAGAAGTCTCCCTTTTCAGAGAAGATGGAAGAGTTCAGAGAGAATATTGTCAGTTATGATGATGAAGGAGGGGGCGAGGAGGACACAGAAGCCTTTGATATTTCAGCACTGAGGACACGCGCTGTCATGCGAACACACAAGCCTCGGAGGAAGGTGACCTCTGAAATCCAGAGCCTCTACAGACAGTCTCTGCAGGTTGGCCCAGACAGTGCAATCTTCAGGCAATTCATTTCAGAGAAGCTCGAAGAAGCAAATACAGATCCTAGCGTTCCTCCCTATGACTCACTCCAGACCTATGCATTTGAGGGGACTGGCTCCTTGGCAGGATCCCTAAGCTCGTTGGGTTCAAACACTTCAGACATGGATCAGAGCTATGACTACCTTGCAGACTGGGGACCTCGCTTTAAACAGCTTGCAGGCATGTACACTTCCCATAGAAGTGTGGGGGATTAGGCACTCTTTAGTTTGTTCTTTTATTTTCCTAAGTCTCAGAAACCAAACGCAACTGTGGATTTTTAAAAAGGAAATCATCCTGCATTTAAACATGAAAAATAAGAGCCCAAGGGTTTTAATATGGAAAGTCGTAGATGTGGAAATCTCTTGAAAAATCACACCAGGGGTGTTACGACATGAAGGGATGGAGGTTATCGTTTGGAAACCTTGTGGTTATCTAGGTGCTTGAATGCAAACTGTGCTGCTTTGGATATCTAGGTCCTCTTCTGGATACTGAAAATCTGGATCTTGCATGTACAAAAGGAGGAGTAGAAGCCATAAATGGATGTTGTAAACATTCTGTCATCCATTAGCTTTAAACCGTTTCCGAAGCTGACAGACTTTTGCTGTTGCAGTTGCATACATACATTAACCAAAGTTAAACACGCGTATTTGTATAATGCTTCATTATATAAATATAATTGTGTGAAAAAGTAGAACCAAGATATTCTAATACCTTTTGTCAGAAATGCTCACAAAATCATTTATTTATTGCTCTTAGGATGATAAAACTAAAACAAATGTCTTTTCCTATCAGTATAAAAACAAAAACCCATTACAGCATCAGCAAGTATTTGCTGCCATTTTAGTTTTTAATGAAGCTATTGGAAAATGTGTAAACCAATACTTAATTTAGCAAATAAGATAGGAAAAAGAATCAATATTTAACTTAAATACTGCAATCGACCACATTATATATTACTGCACTTCGAACAAAATGCTGTCCAAATACAAGCATTTTTCCTTTTATTAAGAGTTTAAAGGATGACTGATTTACCAGCACAGATTTATTTTTTTATTATGGAATATAAAATTAGCTGCAGTAGTCAGTTTTATTATAACAATATTAAGAATCTTTAAAATGCTAAACTGATGGTTATAAAACTTTATGTATGACATTAGATAATAAGATAATAAAATGCTTTAAATGTTAATCCACTTTGAAAATGATCCTGAATCATTCTGCAAGACTGAAGTAAGATTTCAAAATTAATTCCACACTGTATTTTTTCCAACCATTCCCTAACAAATATAAAGCTCTCTCAGAATATTTCTTTATTTATACCACTACCCAGCAGTTTTGGAACTGAGGTCATCGAATGTTTTCAAAATGGTCTGTCTGGAAAAAGCAACCCACTTGTATTTTATTCAGCTCTCTTTCACTGAGTACTCATTTTACAGAAGTTATATCTTGTAATCAACTGATTCAATCGCCTAAAAGCTGCCATCAGGATAACCAAATTATGAAACATATTTCTTTCTGTTTTCCTTTTTTTTTTTCTTTTTCTCAGTAAGATTTTAGGTAAGTGCAACTGAATTAGAGAGACAAGAAAGCTTATGCAAGGAAGAAACAAACAAATAAACCAGCCCCAACAAACAATCAAAAAAGGCATGCAACAAACAAATTCTGCAATATTTACTACAGTTGCTCATCACCGAAGGTATGCAGGCTAAGTGGAAAAGTGCCAGCGCAGAGTTTGAATTCCTGGTACCTAAAATAAAACATGAAGGAGTTTGAAAATCAGGAGAGATTTCCAGTGTGAGGTCTGGTAAGGACAGAAACACTATTCATTATATTCATATCTGGAAAATCATGGGTAGGGAGTAGGGTGGCCATCCAACCAGGTGCAGATGAAGCAGCACCTGCTTTCTAAGAAAAAAAATTATTCTTGCCAGTCTCATGGTAGGATACCAATGTGAATGAGCAGCTACAGAAAAGCTTTAAAAGATGCACAAGTGAAAACATTGTATTAATGACTCTAACCTTTTACTCCAATTGCTTTCAAACAGATGTGACAAAACTGCTTTTATTTGAGATAATATATTACATATTAGTAATTTGCTGCATGGAGAGTACTAAAAGACAGAACAACTATACACCATTGGTTGTTGACAATAGTGAAAACTACATGTTTAGGATTAGGTCTGTAGATTTATGTGGGTTATACAGTAAACAAATCCTTATTCCACAGATGGTCCTAGTGGCTTTAAGAGAATTCTTTGTGCTTTCAGGTTGTATTTAGTACAAAAAGGATAACAGTGTCTGATCCTTTCTCAATCAAGAGATTTTGTCCATTTATGTGGGGAAATAGGCTTGAACACTCAACCATATTTTTGTTTATAATTTTCTCTCTTTACTGTGAGGTATTTTAATAAATAATTGTTGTAACTAGTGCATACCACTATCATGTTTTTGTAACCGGTCTATGCCATTGTCAGCAATTTCTATGTGAAAAAGAATAGTGGCCTGCAATGGATCTTAAATGATCTTTAGCTGAAAAAGCCTTAGATCACGTTTACACAACAGAGAAACGGCATGTTTTGCTCTGAAACAAGAAGTTATTCCTAGCTGCTAGTGGACCACACCTTATTAGGTTCCTGGTATTCCATCTAAGTCAATTTATTTCCACATGTGAGAAAAGAATCACTGAACTTACCTAGTAACTTCACACTTCCTTTAAGTTAGCTCAACAATGTGCAGAAAAAAATGTTTTTTAGAATTGTCTTCTTATTTGAAGGAAGTAAACATTCTAAGCAAGAAAAAAAATTATCATGTAAGAGATCACAATCATGAGTAAGATTATATTACTAAAGGATAAGTCAGAGTTTCTGATGATGAAATCTATTAAATTGTGACATGGTTTTCCCAATGGAAGCCTCCACTATCTTTATCTTTCAAAATTTGATTAGTAGCTAGAATTCACTTTGTTATTGGCTGAACTGAAGAGTGCAAGTATGGTGACAGATGATAAATAAATATTCAGCTGTTCATGACCTGTTCAAGGGAATATAAGGAAAAACTATTTGCTGGTCAAAGGAAGTATGATCTCACAATGCTTTTCTATATGAATGTTTTGAAGAGATATTCCTGTAGATGTTTTTTTCTGTAACCTGGTAAAGAGAGAGGTTAAGAACTGGAAAAATACCAGACAAAAGATTGGCTTTCTGCTTCAGTCTCACTCATATGGATTCAGCGTTGTGGGTTTTGTTTTATTATATAAAGCCAAGAAAATTAAGACCATGAATATGTAATAAATGTTTAACAGTCAGATGTCTGATGTTAAAAAAAAAAATTACAAATCACTTGATAGCACATTGCAGCTTCATATTCATTGCTGTGAGTAGAAAAGTATATTTTGTTTATCAATTAAGCCAAAACAAAAAGTTTCAATTTCGTTTTCATTTTATATATCCTGATGCAGGTTTTTTATTATCTTAACACTGAGAAGAAATCCTGCATACTACTGAGGATAGTCTTAGTCTTCAATTCACATAATTTTCTTACCACGTTTTCTCACAGGTATTGTCATTACGCTCCTAGCTTTGCTTTCAAAATGTGCATTGGAAATCTGGTTGTTTTAACACTCATTCTTAATTATAAGGGGTTACCCTGTCAGACAAGGATAAAATTTGTTTGAAAAGACAGTGTGCATTTTATGCTTGCAAGTCAGATCTAATATACGCTCTCTCAGGAGCAGAAGTTGAAGGAGTTTATGTGATTTTACTTTCTGGAAAAGAAGGCATTTCACCCTTGATCCAGATTACAAACAAATAGAATAGAATTTATATGAAAAAAAACCCAGTAACTATTAGTAAAGTCTGTAACATTTTTCTACCAGAAAATTTGTAAACCTACGTATTATAAAGAAAAATAGATAATTAAAGTTTATTTAAGGAAATGTTGACACATTTGAAAACAATAATTTGGTTGCTTTTGTATTTGTTTGGAATAGGAGAAATTCTTCCTACATGATTCCTTATCAGCCTTCTGTTTCATACACAGGGGTCAAGGAACAGTAACATTTAACTCTAGTGCACAGAAGGATAAAACATGCACACTGAGAGATTGTTTACATCAGTATGAAACACTTTACCCACAGCAAATAGATAATAACATTAGTCAGAAATACGTATAGGACTCAACTAGATGTCTGCTAGCAAAGGCAGTTGGATATATGCTACTAAGAGCAAAAATTAATAAATACAATTAGAAACCATCAGTACTTCAAAAATTTCTCAAATAGCAGAAACTGGAAGAGGATATCAAAGGCTCTTAATTCTCCATATATTTTAATTATTATTTACATAATACTTTCATAATATTGCTGTTTACTATTTAAGTAATAGCCCACATATGGAGGTTCAAATTGATTTGGTTTGTAGAGAGACAATAAAGTCTGCATACATATACCTGACCAAATAGATACTACAAAAGTTATTGGATTAAAACTTAAAACAATNAGCATTCTTTCTGACATTGTTGCAAGTAAATCATTCTCTGTTATTAGAAATTCCTCTGAAAAGACTTTTAAAAGGACATCCTCAACAAACGTTTTAGTAGCTTGGGAGCTGGAAAAGGAGTTTTTTATATATTGATTCTGTAAATTGGATTTAAAAATTTCAAAAATATCCTGCATTATTAATAGTGAGGACACCTGAGAGATAAGCAAAAATTGGATGACCCTGAAAGAAGAATAGAAAATGGTTGAAATATATTGAGAAAAATAAAGATCATCCACTCTGAAAATAGTACTCAAAAAAATAAAAATCTGCAATTATACTGGGCACTCATCCAGTAGGCAATTAAACAGGACAAGGATATTCTAGCTGCTATAATAACTGAAATGACAACATCATTCATTCCAGAAAAGAAAAAAAAATCAAACATGAACCGAACCTGTACAATACAATAGATAAGATAAAATGTTGACCATTAAACTAAATTGAGATTAGACTACCTAACTGTTTAATTACTTGACAGCTCATTCTGTTTGTCAGACTCTGACCAGCCACCCTAATATAATTTCTGAAATTCACATTAATTTGAAAAGTATGCCAAATGTAGTTGCAATGTTATTGTTAAAGCATTTTCATAGGACAAAAATCTAGTTTCTGATTTATTATTTTTTGCATATGTGCAAACACTTTGGCAAACCAAGATAAGGTGTCCAACAGATGTAAAAGGGATGATAAAAGAAGTTATCCTTAAACATCTGCATCTAGACTTTTGAGAATCTGATTCAATATGCCCACATTTCATTCGTATCTGATGAATCTCATTTTGTTGGTTGCAAATGACAATTTACTTATATCACTTATGAATTCAAAGTATTATTACAATTACTTTATAATTATTTTATGAGCATTCTCAAAGACTAGAGGGTCTAAAGTAATACGTTTTCCAGGTTCTTTTTGTGAAAATATCTTATTATCACAAAAGTCTTACCCTGCTTTTCCATCACTGAACATAAAAACATCCTAGTCAGCTTCTATAAGCACTTGCATCCAAGACTGTGGTACATCTTGCTCAACCTCAGCCACCTAAAAATTGCATTAAGTTATTCAACTTCCTTCCCATCCTGTGTTGCCACTACCTCAGACATCACAGAAATTCAAGGCAGCCTGTACTCTCCAGGACTTCAAAATGAGAGAGGCATCCTTCCTTATGGGAAAGGCTTAGACATGATAGACCTTCCATAGTAAAGATCTCCTAATGCATCTCCTTCGTCTCACTGAGAACATTAACTCACTGATAATCACCCCCAAAGCTTCATCTGCTTTCCCTAATCTGATAGAGGTATAAGGATTCGTCTTTGTCCTTTTACCTTCATGTACATTTGGATTTATTTTTAAAAACTCAATATTTTTTCTTTGATGATAGCTTCTGTCAGTCTTGAATGATTATTATTGCTTTATATTTTCCTACTAACAGCTAAAGGTTTCCAAGTCAGCTCCTTGTGGAGATAGATATTTTGATATCACAAAATTCAGGAAATACAGACAGATACATGAAACCAAGGCCGAAAGAGGTCAAATGATTGCTGTAGTTGTTCCTGAGCTGGAAACAACTTGTAGATCTTGAAATATCATCCATCATTTTTCTTTGTCTCAGTGGCCATGAAGAACTGAGTCAAGGTGGTGAGCGCCTTGTTTGTCTGTAAATCAGCCTCTCTTTTGTACACTTTTGTTATTAATATTTTTGTTATTGTTCATTTCTCATCCCATTATTGTTCAATTTCTGTAAATTTTTCTCTCAACCCATAGTCTCTGCCTTTGTCTCTCTCTCACCAGAAAGGGGCACAGGGAAGGGGGGCAGATTATTTGGAGTTTAATTCCCAGCTGAATTTAAACCACCACATTTCATACAAAAATTCTATATCCACCTGAGCTGGCCAGTTCTGGTTTTGTAGGTCACTTGAAAAAAATTTTTTGCATGTGACCAAAAGATTTGCTTGAGGACATTTTTATATATTTTCTAACATTCTTTACTCATTAATCTTTCTTCGCTGGTCTACAAGTCTTATTATATGTTTTTTTTCTACATAGACTGAATACTTCTTAATGCTAAAACTCATTTTAACCAGGTTGTGTGATATTGCATCCCTTTGGTGATCAGAAGCTAAGCACTAGTAAGTTGTTTGCACTTTGTTCCTTGTTTTGCATTCGTGTTCCAATGACAACATCCTGGGACCATATTTTCAAGGCCTGTTCTCATTTTGTTATTTTATTATATTCTGGATTTTATTCTAAGATCATAGGTTCATTCTACAGCAAATAACTCTTTCAAAAAAAATACAAAAACACAAGTATAGATATACATAGTTACACCACATGATTATATAAATCTAAGCAAAGCTGAAACAAATCAGATAGTAGTTACCTGACCATTAGGTAATTTTTTATGGTTAAAAAAGCCATAACATATCTTCACTCAGGCCAAGATAAATCCAGAGAACAGCTGACTTCCTGGGGCCTGTGTTATCTTGACACTAAGTCGCTCACAGGCAGAAGCTCTCCATAGTTGCTATCTACATGTCCACAGTCACTGGAAAGTTTTCAAAGTTAAAACTCATTCAGAAACTAAGAATAAACTGTCTCCTAAAATTTCAAGTATTTCTGGAAAATTAATTTCCCTGAAAGGGGGTGACTATATCCCTTACCTTTTTGTTGCTCTACATTACCAGAAAAAAAAGTAAACAATATTAGAATTAATATAATTTGTAAGTATTTGTCAGAAATGTATTTGCATCTTCGCTATTTCTTCAGAGTGTTTTTGTAATACAAAATTCCTAATTGTTCCCTACATCTTTTGATTAGTGGATCCTTTGCCTGGCAGAAAATTCATTGGTCTTCTTTTGTCTAACTGCTCCTATGTAATAGATGGTTTGGTTTCACTAAAAAACCCCAACCAACGAAGCAACCAAACAACCATAAGTAGTCTTCAAGATTTATTGCAACAGGATTGAATTATTTATTTTCCATTATTATTGAAGAGTGGAAGAGACAATGAGAACCTGATGATTACAGAAGCAGTCTTCTAAGAAACATCCACAAACTGAATGCTTCTGCAAAAACCTGCAAAATTTTGGAACAGCAAAAATTCAAAGAAGAATCTACTTGGCTGATGCTTTCTTCTTTACTTATTCTGCTGTCCAAGAACAGAACTTTGTAATGCAAGTCATCGTAGGGACAGCCAAATTCACCAAACTGGTGTTGTAGCAGAGCTCTCTAGAGACTTCATTCCTTAGGGATAAAGCAGATGTTTGCAGGCTATTAGTATAGCTGATATATTTGGTTGGAACTAAATGGCAGGGTAAATGGAAACAAATAATATTTCTGGGCACTGAAAATTAAATCCAGTTTGTGCCATCTTTTTAATTTTCCTTTGCATTGTCCAGGACATAAATTAACTGTTCCTGACATTCCTTGCAAAATACACACTTCATTTAAATATTGGTGTTCTCCAAAGATCATGCAGAACAATTTTAGCTTTCCACGTTTCTCCTCCTTATTGATTTGCTGGCTTGTAGGATTCTCACAAGTGTGCAGTTTTTGCTCTGAGCATTTTTTTGATGTTTCTTTAATGTGCACCCTTAAAAGGAAGACCAAAAAAAAAAAAAAAAAAAAANNNNAAAAAAAGAGAAAAAAGAAAAGAGGAGGAGGGAACCAAAAACTCAGCAAGCAGGTAGAAGTATCATTGTGGAATGCAGTTTGAACGACAATCAGAAATGGAACCTACTGGGACTTCTACAACTTAAGCTGTAATAAAAGGAGAATTTCAAGCTTTATTTTCCCTTTTGTAGGACACAAAATACCCTTACAGACACCTAACAACATTCTTGCTATTGCAGAGACCTGAGACATCAGAAATGCTTTCCATTTTATTGTTCTTAGAGTGGCATGTTACTGATATTTCACTAGATTTTAAGTTTATGATAGTGCGGTAGAAAGCATTTTTGTAATCCTTATTATGGAGCTAAAAATGGGAAAAATTTTCAAAGATGTAATCAGGATCATAGAACACAAATTATTTGATCTCATATTCCTTCTCTTTTTATTATTATCACCTTCTTTTATTATGACTTCTGAAGTCTGGCAGCTTAACAAAGTCTAAGAATGGGTGCTCCTTGTCTACAGGCAATATTTCAAGAAAAGATAAGGAAATCTTTACGCCAGTTTGCACAAAAAAACCCAAACAAACAGAAGTTCCATTGGTTCTTGTAGTGGACTTCAACCACCCCAAAATCTGTTTGGTTTTTTTTATTATTTAAGAGTTGCAAACAATATTATTCATACGTAGGTAAAGAAATAATACAAACTCTGTTTTTTTAGATAAATAACATCATCCTAATCCCAACAATTCTTGCTTATTTCTTTCTTTGATCACAGTTAGGAAATTCTCATATGTTTTATTGCTTCTGACTTCCTGGGAATTTAATATTCCCTGCTATTTTTCAGAAGTTGGCATACCCCAAATTAAGTTAGATTCTAGGCATTCCCAAAGGACTTTTTGTATTCCTATGCATTTACTACTATCTCTCATAGCAGTTGAAGGGAAGCCCTGCAACCTGTACCTTAGAGAAGAATGTGGGAGGACAAGAAGGAAAATAAACGTCATGCATCTCAAAACCAAAATAAGAAAATTAAGTCATAACTCATCTTCAATAACAAAACATAAAAACAAAGAAACCGGAAAAACCTCAGACCTTGAAAAGCCATTAAAAGTTAAGCTTTAGAGATGAATCTGAGAGAGAAACATGAATTTTCTTTCCTCTGTGTTTGTTTTAAAATGACACTATACCTTGATCCATCCTTTGATCCATCCTCACATTCAAAAGTACATGTGAGGCAACAGTGTAAAGAGAGGAAGACATCATTTTCCGACAGAACAACTGTTTTCTACAGTACTATTTACGCTTTGAGTTTTTAGGCTAATCTTTGAGCACATTCCAGGCAGCAGTCCAGCTCAATCTGACATTATAGCTTTCAAAAACTTCTTTCTTCTGGTCTCGGATTACTTTTTTTACTATGCATGTTTCCTCATCAAAACAGCTAATTAAAAAAACCTAATTATCCAATTTACAACACATGTTCTATATTCCTACCACCTGAAACTGATATTCTGAAGCCCTAGAGCATACTTAACCCTGTCGGATGCAAAACAAGCGGAAAATAAACAAGTGTCTACTGATTTTCTTAGAAGGTATTTTTCTTTTAACTGAGAGAAGATTCTCAGCTGGTAAAATCAATCATCTGTACACTGAGAAACCATATTTTAAAAAGTCCTTAAAATAGTGTAATTTGGGGGATATTTATAGTGCCTTTTTTTTTTTTTTTTTTTAAGTGTGGAGCTATTTACTGGGGGTTATGTTTCATGCAGATTTGCTTAGACTAATGGATGGGAAAAA
Source organism: Pachycephala philippinensis (assembly GCA_013397055.1). NCBI lineage: Eukaryota > Metazoa > Chordata > Aves > Passeriformes > Pachycephala > Pachycephala philippinensis. The sequence goes on along the minus strand of VWZT01003745.1, from coordinate 663,159 downwards.
GATCACTGAAACAGTTGCTCTGCTGGAAATTCTGTATGTCTGTAGAAACACACTGGCTCATTAAGGCAATACTCATATACTTTAACACTGAGCAGTTTTATACAATGTTATACTGTTGAAAGAATTCTGAAAATGTTTGCCCAACGGCTTTCAATTAACATTATTCTGCGTTTTGGGACTAGCCTAAAAACTTCACTAAGAACCTTATCAATTGTCCATTGGGTTTCTGCACCTTGCTGCAAAACATTGGAGTAAAGCAATAGGGCTAAGCTCTTGAGTTTTGAACTACTACTCTATCAAGTCTTTGTTGTTGGGATGCAGTGTTTGTGGTGTTGAAAGCTTCCATCAACTGAATTTGTTTTGCAAAGTTATCGAAACAATCTTAATGAAATATAGCTAGGTCTGCTGGCTTTATTTATATGTTTATTTATTTTTCTGATGGTTGCAGAATATAGTTTTTTCATCTATTTAAGCAATGAATTTTTATTGCTTTACTGAAGACCCAAAGATCCAGTGCTTATTGAGAATTACTGCACAAGCAGCTTCCACTAAGTAGATGATTATATACATCCTTTCATGCTCCTATATTAACTTAAATGCTGATTATTGTGGTTCTTTTTCATTTTCTTTCTTTCTTTTTATTTATTTATTTTTTTTAATTTAAGATGGTTCATATGGGTTCAAGTCTTAGCATGTAAAGCATAGATGTGCTACTGTAGGGTCTACTTTATATAACGCGGAGCTTATTGGTGGGAAAATCCTGATATCCAGGATTAGCTTCACACTGTGATTAACTTTTCAGTGGCAACAGAATGGGATTTTTAATTCTAGGTTTTAATAAGTTTATGTCATTTATCAGTTGAACAGTTTGGTTAGAAATACACTATTCTCACATAAAATGTTTTTATTCTATATCCTCTTTTTCAGCTTCGAGTAAACCAATTCTGCAACTAATTCTTTCTTAAAGGATTCATTTCAGAATAGACTCACACAAGGCTTTAAAATGTTAATATTCCAGTTATTTTCCTTTCCAAGTGATTTTTCTATCAAAGGACACATAACTGTTAATGCAACATCCACTGGTAAACAAATCAGGCTTATTTGTGGTTTACCTATATGGGTTCAGCTGCAGGAGGAAAGGAGAAAAATAATAAATATTTGTATTGCTATTCAGCTTAAGAAATACTAAAGTATTTGATATTCTTCTTGAGATAAGCATGAATGTATCGTAGAGCTCTTAAGACATATATCATTCAAGGTCATTGCATGCAGCTGATATTCCATGCAATGATATTTTGCCTCAGAAACGACCATAAATTCAATTAGATTATAGGATATACAAAATAACATCCCTTTTTTTCCTTTCCTTATCTAGGTCATTGTATATACAACATCTCTCTGCCTCATGAACTTTTTAACCTCCGATTTCTAAAAGTATAGTCATAGTAAATCTAACTATAAAACAAATTGTTAGTCTGCATATTGATCCCCATCCTTCAACAGCTGAAAATTATTTCTTTTGCTGCATACATAGACAATAAGGGTTTCTGTGCAAGGGGCTAGGAATGCTAGATGAATTCACCAAAAATGCTATGAAAAGTGGTACCCAATGCAGCACATGGAGTCATGGAGTCATGGAGTATGCTCTGCTTTACGAGATGCCACCAGGAAGGTGGCAAAAGAATTGTGGCACAAATAGGACTCTGCACTTGAGGTGTTCTCTTCCTGCCACCCTTGTTCATGTGTCTGTATGTATGAAAAAAGAGAGTATTGTGTGAATATTCCCACCATCCCCTGAGCTGTCCACGTGCCATCTAGCTATAGATATAGAAACCATATTATCATTTAAGCACACAAATAAACCCTTATTAGATAGAAATTGTGCTAACTTGTGCTAGATGCAGCGCCACTATGCAGCTCTGAAACGATAACAGGCTTACATGTGGCTGCCTTGACATATCTACACCTGCCTGCCTGCACTCCTCTGCAGAGAGGTGCTCTAACAGTAGCTTCATCCTGACTAATTCTGTGAGGATCATTTTACTGTTAGGGGTCAAATTCAAAAGAGCAGTTTTTCAGGGGAGCATTCATCAGTATTTTGTGGGTTAACTATTTTAACAGCATCCAATAACACTGCAAATTGCAGAAGTGGACCTTCCATTACAAATCACTTGTTTCTTCAAGTGGTGCTCTGTTTTCTAATTAATTGATCATGTAAGACTTACAGAAACCCAGGGCCAAAAACTGCTGGAAATTATGGGAGAGTAGTTGAGCACTTTAAACCAGACATGAAAGGTTAAATTCTGCCTTTGAGCAGTACTCATGTCAGGCATACTACAGCCTGAAAACATTCACTTTATGAAATAAACTTCATCTATTTTTACTCTGCACAGAAAATGGAAAGCCAGATAACTTACTGCAGTTGAGCAGATGCTTGTTTTGTTTTGACATTATTATTGCTATAAAGAATGAAAAATAAGCAATAGCAGCCAATGGAGAAATGTTATTGCTATAAATGAAGAGCTTTGAAATACTGCACAAATTGAAGAATCAGACCAAGAGAGAGCATTATATGAAAAGATCTCTTAGAAAAAGAATAAAGCAAGAATTCTTATAAAAGAATAAAAAAGGAAGTAATAAAAGGGGTTATGGACTAAGCTTCCTTTATTTCTCCACCACGATGGATCTCTCGCTGTTTGGAGACTGCAGTGGTTTCTATAGGGGAGTTAGAGGTCAGGAAGGGGAGCTGTAGATGAAACAACCAGCATCCCCTTAAAGAAGGCAGACCTCAGGAAAGGCAAGGAGCACCCATCTTATCCTCCTCGTTGGTAATGAGGTCAGAGCTTACACAAAGGGCCGTACTCTAAGCAGCATAGTTGGCTCATGGTAAGTTAGGGTTGATAATTAATCTAAAATACCCAAACCTAGTGCTCAAAAAGTTAAACCGAGAGGCAGAAGGTACATGATTCCAGAATGACCTGCCCTAAAACATGATGAGCTTTGTCTGTGCAAGGGGCATGAAGAAATTCCCATATATTCCAAATTGCCCCAAAAGGCAATTTGGATAGAAGCTCCCATGCAGTTGGTATCTCTCCCCTTACCTTCTTTTACAAAATTCACATGAAAGGTCTATTGACCATCAGGTTCTTGGCTGGTATGCCAGGGCAGAAAATTGGCATCCAGTAAGAATGACAAATTCTAGTTGTTCAATACGTGACACCAGCTATCACAGCTGATGGCACTTGCTCATTCAGTTTCGTTGATACGACTCTTCTTTTTTTCTTTATTATTACTCTCCCTGGTAGAGGATTCTGGAAGAAGATATTTTACAACTATTGTATCAGCTCGATATATGTACATATATATGTAGTACATATATATATATCTTCCTAATGAATATTTGAGGCAATGTCATGAAATTGATTTGAGTTTGTCAGGTATGCTGGGACTCCAGCATGAACCCAGAGAAAAACAAGGCTGTCTTAGTCTATAATAATGGTTGCTTTGGTGTGCTTCTCTTCCATACATTTTAATCTTTCAAGCATTCTTTTTAGTATTAACTTCCTCCTCAATTGCTGTCTTATCATTTCAATTGGTATTGCTTTTAAAGTATATTTTTGTTCTGTTATATATTAACATCCATCTCTAGGAATCTGCTGTCAAAGTAAACTTGTTTTTTTCAGTTCAGTAATAGCTTCTCTGGCTTTAAGATTTTGTAGATTTTGTTTTTACATCTGCTCGTAAGTTTTCACTCTACTATTTCTTTGAATGACTTTTTTTTCAGGAAGATTATTATTATGTAGTCGACTTCTTATGAGATTCACATAATTTACCATTGACCTGCACTGGCATATCTAGTGTTGGCAGCAGGTTCTAGGTTCCCCCTCTTACCTTTCCACAAGCCAAATATCTGTTTTGTGAAACAGAATGTGATTTTTTTCAGCATTTCATCCAGATCATTAATAAGATCTTGAAGAGGGATGGACCCATACAGGTCCCTGGGATGCACTGCCTGATACTGGCCTCTAACTAGACTTTATGCCACTGATCAGGATGCTTTGGGCTTGGGTGCTCAACAGTTTTCAATCCACCTCTGTGCTTATCCAGCCCATACTTCAGCAGCTTGTCTTTCAGGATCTTACAGGAGAGAGAGCCAAAAGCCTTCCACAGGACAAGATATCCAATGTCCACTGCTCTCCCCTCATCCACCCACTCAATCATTTTATTGTAGAAGACTCTCAGAGTGGTCAAGCATGGCTTCCCCTTTGCGAATCCTTGCTGACCATTTTAACCACTTTCTTGTCTGTCAAGTGCCTGGAAACGGTTTCCAGAATTAGTTATTCTGGGATTTTACCTTTTTTTTATGACCTATGTCCTACTGTATTTGAACGCCAGTCTCACAGCAGAATCTAAATCAAACCTCTGGAATACCAGTGAATTTGAGACAATCTTGATGGATTCTTCTACCTGCAAAATAGGCTAAGTAATATTTTACTGTTTTGTATAGAACAAAATACACTTATTTTAAATTGGCTCCTTAATTCAAAATGTTCTGTAAAATCCAGGTGTTTTTTTTTCCTTATTTTCTGATACATCTAGACAAGTGGAAAATCTTTATCAATCTTTCATCAATTAATTTATTGTATGACTTGACTCAAGAATAGTTTAAAATACATTAAAAACTATGGTAGCTTTACAATACAATTTTCTGTAGCTTCTAAATTGGTGAAGAGTGATATTCCAAGTTTAACAGAATCATAGAAAATTATCTGGGATTTCAAAGACAGAAAATTGTTAGCTTGAACTTGTCATTCATTGAAATGTCTTTGAAGTCATTTATAAAGGCATTGATTTCACAGGCTAGCTTCCAAATTTCAGGTTGGCAATAAATTCTTAGCATCAAATTGTAAACATGAGCACCAAGTGACATCACTAAACTACTGAGAACTTGGGAAGTTTCCAGAAATTTATTTACAAATTTCATATAATTAATTTGATGGAAGGCTTGTCAGTGTTCACTTTTCATATCAAATAGTGGCTTCTATTAAAATTGTCTATTTTGAAGTGCTCCATTTTTTGTCTATCCACAATTACAAATAATGAGGGTAGGGAGGATTTTTTTTTTTTTTTTGTGGGAATGAGGGGGGGGGGGGGGTTACTTGTTGGCTTGTTTGTTGTTTTTTCTCTCCAGGTTTACAATAAAACATCTGACACTTGTAAGTAGTAGTAGCCATTATTCTAAAGATATCTTGATTGGCATCACTAAAATTACCCTGTAATAGCTAATACGTTAACTATTTGAGGAATAAACTGTCAAAAATAACTAGGAAAAGTTTAGCTTCTTATTTTCAGAATCAGTTTATTCATACCTACCATATTAAACTTGAGTACACACTATTTATTTTTTTTTCTTTTCAAGGAAATAAATGATGTGTTGCATTTACAGAGCTGTGGGTTTTAATCTTCATTTGGCATTATTTTCAACATTCTCCTCACAATTCATGTGCAGTAAAGTGTGTTCTCTGCAGAACCAGTTTTATGATACATGTGCAGAGATACATTTTAATTTTATAAATGTACTTATAAATGCATTATCATAGCTCCTGGAAAGCCAGTCATGGCTGAGTCCCTTTTGCACTTAGGAGTGAAGAAATTGTGATCCAGATGATCAGATCTGCTTTGAAGACTTCACAGGTTAACAATGCTAAAAAATCCAAAAACACTGGCTATCTACATGCAAGAGTTCCAGGGAAGAGAGACAAACTGTTCGTTATATCTTATGAGTCTTTTGGTGACATTTCCTGTTAGTAGGGGTCTTTTCCTTTTATTCAGGCCTAGATTTTATTTTTCAGGCAAATGAAATGGTGCAAAACACCAAGGAAAGAGCCAGTGAATTTGGAATACAGGCTTGCTTCCTTGCTTTTTTATATAGTAGTGCAAAATTGGAGACCGGGAGAAGAATATGCCTCTTTTTCCATGAAAGTAAGCTGTGTTGCAAAAATCCTGTAACATTTAAAATTCCATATGACTGCCACATATGTGAACTTGGACTTTCCAAATTGATATAAAAATAAATGATTTAAATTTAATACCTATTCTTTTTTCCTAGATCAAGTTTCAGCCCACAAGTTAAAAATCATGTAGTGTGAGCCAAGCAAATTGATCTCGTCTCTCTGATAAGGGTTGCTCTGTGAGTCAGATTATGCATCAACAGTACCTAGATTTTTTCTGATATTTTGGATACTACTTCTCTTTGTAGAGATGCCACCTTGCCTCTCATTCTTTATGCTGTTTTTTTAAATTATGTGGTTTTTATATTATTATAAATATGTTGGGTTTGGTTGTATACAAAATTACCATTCTGTTTTCTACAAACTGTGCATGGAAATTTTCCCTAAGTCTTTCCCTTAAGGATTATTTCTGTCCAGCCAGTGTGAATAAACTCAGCCTCAAACATAGTTTTGACGGTAATGTAGATCCAGCCTTCAGAAACAAAATACTTATCTGTATGGGAATATTTCAAAAATCTATAGAAGCACGAGACCATAGGTTTAGTAATACGTCATAGTTACACAATCTTTTCTGGTTTTCTATTATATTTAATTTTTGTTGATATTCTATTTCCAAAATGAATTTAGGTATAAGTCAATTATTTAAACGTCTCTTTTTTTCTAATAGGAGCTGCTATCTTGTTTTCTTTACAGCAATTCAATTACGATTGTATTCCAAAAAAGCACCCTGGTCTGAGTTTCACTGGAAACAAAAGCAAGCAAACAAGGACTCAGAAACCAAACAAATGAGCAAGTAAACAGCGATTTTATTTCAAATTTCAGCATATACTTACCTTCTTTTTCTAGGAGATGAACATTTCCTTATTGGTATGAACAGTCAAATCTAAACTAAAATTGGTTTTGACTAGAATGCTAGACGTTTAGTATTATTAATGTCATTGTACCTCTTTGTTGGACTGAAGAGTCCAAATCCCCAAACTCTTGGAATCTGGAATTTTAAAAAGTTAGGGGGGAAAAAAAAAAAGTAAATAAAATATTAGAAGGAAAACTAATCTAATCTAATGTTGTTCAATATTTTGTTAAAGCTCAAGGAAGGCCCTGCAGCTGAAGTATTGCTTCTAATGTTATGTTTCCCTTCTAGATTGTATTTTATTAATGTTTTCTTTTGTACCAAAGTATGAAGAGACATAAAGATTTTAGCCGTTATTTTAAATTAATGACGAGCATATTACTTCACTGGGAAAGAACATCAGAAGAAAAATCTTTACTAAATAAAACAGGTTTGTAAGCAGATTTGGGTTTTGGTTCTGAATCTTCCTGGTTTGTGACGTGAACTTTGAAAAATTATTTAAAGTGCCTTTGCTGAAGTTCCTGCATTTTTGTGCTATACTGATATACACAAAGTAAGCTCTTAGGTGCATTGCATGCCTTGATTAAAATCTAAATTGAGATAGCAAAATTTCAAGACAATAAAATGTGTTTTTTAATGAATCAAAGTTTCTTGACTATATATCTTCCATTCAGTTCAGATGTTCTGAGGCAATTTCTTGTAGATAAAGACATTAACAGCTAAAAATCTTTGCAAATGTTTGGTAATTTGAATTTAATGGCTTTCCAGCTGAACTTGAAACAAACTCAACCCTCCCCATAAATAATCAGTCTTGCAATATTCCTATCACTTCATATGTCACATGGGAAATACATCAGGACATCATAGCTCTGACAAAAGGAAACCCTAACACATCAGAGACACCCAATCCTGGCTGCAATTAAGTGTCCATGCTATGAAATTCTATGAATTAACCAGACTTTCTCTAAAGTTATAAAATGTCTTTTCATACAGTAGCTGCAGGTAGATTTTTCCTATGGTACAAGGTGCTTGAGAACCCTCTGAACTCTCCAGCAGACATCTGAGACGCTGAGACTGTATATGTGAAGTGTAGGAGTCAACTCAGTAGCTCGGCCCTCTCACCTTCCTTCTCCACCAGCCTTCCCAAAACCAATGTTGTTACCAAAGTCTCAAAAAATTCTCTGTGAATTTCTCAGGACCAGTAGGTGTTCATCATAAGAATGTCAATCGAACAAATAAATAATTTATTTCTACCAAATGGAACACTTCCAAAATTAGAAAATCTCTAGATTAAGTATTTTGACTGGGTTTTTTTAAAGTACCCTAGGAATTAAACTGGTCTATCTTCTAACTTTTTTTATAGAAGTCTATTTCATCCTGAATGACTGAAATGCAGGATAATGCATTTATTCGACTCAGCAATTCACTTTTAGCTTCATCACTATGAAATCTGGGACAACTGATTTTAAAAAAGACATATTCTAACCTATGTGATTAAGACAGGCAATATGCAACAGTCTCAGGAAAACAAAACAAGCACACAAAGAAAAGCATCATGAATAGAGGCAATAAGAATATAATAAGAAAATTGCAAGATGAATTATATTACACAATATTGTCTCCTTGAAACACCAGATAGCAAAGAAGTTGTCCAAACTATGTTTTATTTGTGTGAGAATGGAATTAACAGCAACAAAATGTAGGCATAATAGATAATCATCCCCTCAGCTGATATGGAGTCATGAGATATGGATGAAATCTGATTTAATAACTTCAAATCTTTACATTGCAGGTGAAGCCTAGCACAAGAGATTCAGCAATCTCTTATAATTTAACAAAACTCATATTCATTTACTTTACTTCATCCTGACTTTCCATTTTAACAAAGTCAATTACTTTCAATTATTTGTTTCTATTTTTTCTGAAATGACTGCCATAGCCCCTAATTACCACAAACTTCAGAAAAAAGATACTCATTAACAAGCTGCATTGGTATCAGGAATGTCTGCACTGTATTGGAAAAAAAAAAAAGTTAACTAGAGCCAGCATAAGTCGACATTCAACAGAGATTTTTATCTGCAAAATAAAAACAGTAATAACAAGAAGATTTTAACTTTATTTTGTGCCTGCACAGAATTTTTTTTAACCCAATTATATATGGTACATATATATGTTCACTGAATGACCTCAACATTATGAAATGCAGTCGTGTATCTTCTCATCCTCATTCAGAGCAGTTTTGGTTTTTATATCAACCAGTTTCATGTCAAATAGCTCGAAATTGTTGTTTTCTTGTCTGCTGGCAAAAGATTATAGGTTTTTATTCTAACATATAAGGGAAGGAAAGTGCTGCAAAACAATTTGCAAAATACTATAATCATCTTGGCTTATCACTATTCTTATTAATGTAGATGGTCTTGTTATTTAGTATTCTTTCTCTTCTGAGCTGATATTTCAAAAAAACATTGCTGTTTCTTGCTCACATAAAACTGGTCTTCTAATTTTCTTTTCATGTTTATTTGTTTTATTTTTTGTCTCCATTAAATACTAAGCCATGTTGAGACATCTGATTCTTCTAGGCTATTTTACCCATCTTTTTCTATCCAGGATGAAATACAGCAGGGTTTACAAAGTAAACTGAACTGAAGAAGAGGCTTAAATTTTTTCATGGTTATGCTGTTTTACATATTTTCTGATTAGGTAATTATTACAGTTTTCTTCCTTAGGATTTTCTTTTGGTTTGCAAGGGGAAAAATTGATTAGGATTACTCTGAGACTACACCTGAGAACATTCTGGATCTCCAATGCATATTTAATTCAGCTATTTACTTGTTTAAAGGTGTATCTTACAAAGATAAATCCTTAATAGTCAATGCTGAAAAGCATATAATGGAAAAAAAAAATTACAAAAGCAGCTGAACAGTCCTCCTCTACATTCCTTGGACACAGTTTTATCCACTTTTTAAAAACTATTTTTATACTGCATGTGCTGCAGCATGTGAGAAAATGGATAGCAAACAGGTTTTGGGTATTAGGAATTCAGAGGAGACGACTGAGCTTTGTAATCCAGGGTATTTAATTCATTTATGATATACCTTTCATTTATTCGTCAAGAAAGTAAGTTTTTTAAGGGAAGAAAGGCCCCAGAAAGCTAGTTAATATTCAAGCTTATCCAAGCTCAAGAGCAATGCATCCCAAAAAGGAGGAAGCTGGGCAAAAAAAGCTAGCAGACTTGCATGGATGAGCAAGTAGCTCCTGGACAAATTCAAGCACTCGAAAAGGAAGCCTACAGCGGGTGGAAGGAAGGACAGGTAACCTGAGAGGAACACGGGGAAATTGTCTGAACAGCCAGGGATCAGATTAGAAAAGACAAAGCCTGGACAGAATTAAATTTGGACAGGGACATCATGGACAACAAGGAAATCTTCTGTAGGTATACTGGTGACGAAAGAAAGACCAGGGATAATGTGGACTGTCTCTGACAGGAAATGGGAGACCTGACTACTGTGGTATGTCATGAAGGCTGAGATAGTCAATGACTTATTTGCTTCAGTCTTTACCAGCAATTGCTCCAGCCACACTGCCCAAGTTACAGAAGGCAAGGCAGGGACTTGGAAAATGAATGACCACTGTCCACTCTAGATGAAGACCAGGTCTGAGATAATTTTAAAAACCTGAAGGTATACAGGTCCTTAGGAGTTGATGAGATGCATCCATGGTATCTGATGAAGGGTATCCATGGATCCAGAAGGAACTGGTGGATGAAGTGGCTAAGTAACTATCCATCATATTTGAGAAGTCATGACAGTACAGTGAAGTTCCTACTGACAGGAAAAGGAGAAACATAACACTCATCTTCAAAAAGGGAAATAAGGAAGACTAGGGAAACCACAAACTGTTCAGTCTCACCTTCGTGCCTGGCAAGATCATGCGGCAGATCACCCTGGAAACTACAAAAAATGAGAATGTGTTTGATAACAGCCAATATGGCTTTATGAAGGGAAATCCATGCCTGTCAATTTTGGATGTCTTCTGTGATGGGGTTATGGTGTTGGTGGATGGGGAAGGAGTGACCAGTGTCATCTACCTGGACTTGTGCAAAAAATTTGACACTATCCTGCACATCATGATTGTTTCTGAACTGGAGAGACATAGTTTTGATGGATGAACTACTCAGTGGATAAGGAATTGGCTAGATGGTCACTCTCAAAAGTTGCAGTAAGTAGCTTGATGTCCAAGTGGGGACCAGTGTTGAATGATTCCCCAGGGGTCAATATTGGTTCTGGTGCTGTTTAACATCTTTGTCAGTGACATGGACAGTGGGATTGATGCACCCTCAGTACGCTTGCTGACAGCACTGAGCTGTGTGGGAAAGGATGCCATCCAAATGAGGGACCCTGACAAGCTTGAGAGATGTGCACGTGCAAACCTCATGAGGCTCAGCAAAGCCAAGTTTAAAGTCCTGCACCTGATTTGGAGCACTTCTAAGTACAAATACAGGCTATAGAAAGAATGGATCAAGAAAAGCCCAGAGGAGAAAAAATTGGGGGTCTTGGTTGACAAGAAGCCCAACATCAGCTGACAAGATGTGCTTGCAGCCCTGAAAGTTATAACAACTTGGCTGCATTAAAAACCAGCGTGGGCAGCAGGAAGAGGGAGGTGATTCTGCCCCTCAACTCTGCTCTGGTGAGACCCCACCCAGAGTACTGTATCCAGTTTGGGGACCTGCAACATGAGAAGGATGTGGAACTCCACGTGTTGGAGTGGGTCCAGAGAAGAGCCAGGAAGATGATCAGAGGGCTGGAGTACTTTTCTTATGAAGACAGGGTGAGAGAGTGGGGGTTGTTCAGCCTGGAGAAGAAAAAACCTTTTTCTTTACAGCAGCCTTCCAGTACCTAAATGGGCCTAAAAGAGTGATGGAGAGGGACATGTTACAAGGTCATGCAGTGATAGGACAAGCTTCAAACTGAAAGAGAGTTGGTTTAGATTAGGTATTAGGAAGAAATTCTTTACTGTGAGGGTGATGAGACACTGGAAGAGGTTGCCCAGGGAAGTTGTGGATGCCCCATCCTTAGAAGTGTTCAAGGCCTGGTTAGACAAAACTTTAAGCAGCCTGGTGTAGCGGAAGGTGGCCCTGGCCATGGCTGGGTGTTGGAACTAAATAATCTTTAGGTCCCTTCCAACCCAAACCATTCTATGATGATTGTATGATTTCAGTGTTCAGAACACACAAGGACACATGCTTCATTGTGCTAACTAAATTATATTTATTTTTTCTTAAGAGAATCCTACTAGGGATTAAAAAAAAAAAGTCTATTAAAAGTTAATAAAGAGTGAAAAACCTGTGGTAGACAATTACAATAAAATGCACTCAAAAATTGTATTCCTTCTATGGCACTTTTTGGGATTTTCAGATTGTTAGCAGAAAATATTGTCCAAATAATTTTACAGAATTTTCATTAGAAAAACAGAGCTTGTCTGCACTGTTGAGAAATATCAAAGAACAACTGTCTTTGAAGGAAAAAAAGCAGGATAGTGAGGTCAGAATATCTTTAAATTAATAGAGCGTGTATATTTTTTGTACATTCAGGCACAAAAACATTCAGGCTTTCTGTGTGCAGGTTAGACTACCTACAGCACAGCCTTCCTCTGAGAATATAGGAGATTATGCTTGTACTGCTAGTGTTGAATAAAAATTTCAAATATTATGCTTGCTTTCTGCCTTTCCACTGAATATATTACATGGCATGCAGTAGTGTTTAACTTGACCAATACCTGTAAACCAAAAGCATCCAAGACTGGCCAAGAACAATGCAGTGCAATTTGTGGGTTTATTTTCATAAAAGCCTTTTCCTGTGGAAAATTAAAACTCCAGCTATTTTATTTGTTCCCTACAAATAAAACCTAAATATTTCAGGTCCTTCCTACAAGTGAATACAAATGAAAAGCACTATTTGCATATTCACCAAATAACCAATCTACACTAAGTGGCTGATGGCAATTACTTCTGAAATTAGAAAAAGATGTTACTAAACCAGTGAACCTCATTAGCCTTATTTGCATGAAGTGTAAAAAAACTGTAATCTTAGAGAAACAGTGAAAAAACATATTTACTTGCGGTTGCATTAGAATAATTTCAGTGTCGTGCAGTAACACATTACACTTTTATGTAAGTCTGTAAAATATGGGAATGCCACTGGTGCTATTTCGCATGTGCTGTATTTCCACAAACAACCAAATTGTGCATCATATTGTCTAAATAAAGATGTGTAAGCAGATGCTTCTGAGTTGTTATTTTATGAATGAGATGTTTTAATCTCCATTAGAGATAAGATGTTGATTCATCTCCGTTTATTATGTAAATACATGGTGGAACATTATGTGTACAAAGGAAAAGCTTCACTTTACTAATCAAAGAGATCTAAAAAGGCTCTGCTGCTATCTGCAATCTTCATAACAGTTCAGTGTATGCCCTGTGCTGAAGTCATCATACTTGTGTTTCAAATGCTCATTATTCATCCTTCTCTTAGCAAAGCAGAAAATACTTTGGAAAGAAACAGTATACAAAAAATGCATTTTTTAATAGCAACATAAATTTGTAAGTAATTTATTAGGTATTTTTGTAGAGACATGCTCCTGTACAAGAAGTGAATAAAAAAATGTGCTTTTCTTTTTTATTTTTCTTAAATAATAACACACACTGTCCCAGTTTACCCTCTTAATTTGCATGTCAGGAAACGAACATCCACCCTCTGATCTGAGGAGGATTTCAGCATATTCAGCTCCTTAAAGATATGGAGGTTTGAAGACTATGTGCAGGTTTAACATATCAGGGATCCTCCTCTACATGCAAATGCTGGTTGGATTTCCCTGACTTCATGTGAAGATGATGTTTGCCAGCCCAGTCTCACAACCAGATTGTCCAGCTGTGCCACCAACTGAACCACGCTGCCTGGCAGAGCAGAACCACACAAACACGTCCCTGTAGCTCCTCAGATAGAGGAGTCTCCTGTCAAATCTGTGGCATCACCCTTGCTTCATTCTAATTCTACTCCAAGGAATCTTTAGCATCACTTAATGGAATTACCTAATTTCAGTCTGAGGACTCTTTTTCTACCTAGTTGGGTCCCTTTGCCTTGAGTTTTATCACACTTTTCTAGAGGCCATTTGAATTGCCAGAGTAGCATAATCAGCACAGCTCTCTCTCCAGCTGGGCTGGAGGCCTCTTCCATTAATCCATGGCTCTTTGAACAGGTCTCTGTGAAAGGAAGTATTAACTCCTGCTGCAATTTGGCTACAGCCAGACTCAGCAGGCGTGAGCAAACCCACTTGTAAGAACAAACCCCTTCTGGAGCCTGAGATACAAATGTCAAGCTTTCCTGGAAGCAGAGACACAGGCACCTCAGGAAATGCCATGCAGAAGACTCAAATGCTTTTCAAAATTAGGTTCGTAACAGACATTCAACACTTGAATGGGGACTGCATACAAACAGGCCAGCAGTGACACAGCAGGTGCCTAATTATCTTACTGATAGAGGCCTATTATCCTTGGTTAAGGATTGCACTAAGGAGAATGCTTTTACAATTCCCTATAAGTTTTATTTTCAGCATATTAAAAAAAAAAATCTTAATTTGATTGTACTTAGCATATTTGTGCTGACCAATATGTTACACACAACAAACAAAATTTCCTCTTTTAGCTTGAAAAAATCCCCACACTATAAACCAAGCAAAAAGTAAAACTATCTTCCCTAAAATGACATTTCATGTAACCCAAATGAGTTGGTCTCTCAACAGGTAAAACACTAGGGCAAGAGAGGCTGAGAAGCATTATACATAATTCTGACATTTGACAAATGCTAGTGTTCCTCTATGTGTGTACAAGTGCGTGCATATGTTACATCATTCAGAAAAAGGAGGAAGCAATGACTTTTTCAATAAGCCAGAATTAGTCTTCTTTCCTGTGTTTCCAATTTTTCTGTTTTTAAATAGTTAACACACAAGGAAAATTTCTTCCAGACAATTTGCTTTAGAAAAACTTTAACCTATTTCTTGCTTGTCTTTATTCAATTTAGTGGTATGGCACTTAACAATGAAATGAGTTAATAATTATCCATACTTTTTCTAACATCATGCCTTAGAACTTACAGGGGTTTGGGTGATGGTTGAGCAATTATTTTCCATTCATCAACATACAACCATCCTGTACAATGAAAACCACAGAGGTGACTGGTTGGTTGTTTAAAAAAACCAGCAAAACAAGGTAAAAATTTTATCAGCTTCACCCTATGCAGCATGACTTAAATAGCTTTAATACTTCTGTGCTAGTTTAAAGGCCCTTGTACTGAAGTACTTAAAGCTTTGTGAGCATGGTGTATTTTTTGTCCTCCCCTGAATAAAGCAAACTACCAATAGCTCAAAACACTCCAGTAAGTATTTATCCACCCCTTATGCTTTTTGGCTCTCTCAGTGTCAGGAACAGAGACACAGTCCCATCCTGCAGCTGTGTGATCCAGAGAACTGCCAGCTCTTGGCCTCCTCCCCTTGTTGCCATGTAGCACAAGGCATCAGAGAAATTCACCGAGGTCATTCTCATAATGCTTTGTACTCGGTGGGATGTGATATTTGTCTGTTGTTTTAAAGTTTCTGTTTGCAGGCAGCTCAAAGCAGCGGGGGATAGTAAATGCAGGATGCCTTTTCCAAGACTCTGCTGGCTCTTTTCTATTTACACAGTTTCTATCACACTTATCACAATGGCATATAAGCACTTTTCAGTGTTAAAGATGACAATTACACTGATGGCGTTTCTAAACCTATTGAAGCCTGCCACCAGTTGGCACAGCTTCCTCTCAGCTGCTAGATACAGTCTATGAGATTGCCAATAATTTCAGAGGCTGACAGACCAGCAGTGTTTCAGCCCAGGGATTACCCAAATGAATACCCCTTTGGCTAGAGTCTCAGCCTGTCAATTACAAGATTTCATCTCAGAATGCCTCTGCATGCCAACATTAATTGCTGTCAAAAAACTGGTGCATGTAGCTGCAGATGCATAGTGCTGTCGAAGTTATACAGGACAACAGATAACAGTAGGATAGAATAGGCGAAATGTGGAAAAATTATGACAGTATACAGTTGCACTGAGTTTCTGTGACATTATTTGGATACAAACAAAATATACATGGTTGGACTTCATTCCTTTTTTCATTACACTTGTCTTTCAAAACAGATTTTTAAAAAAAAGTAGCAACTATTTGCAGCCTGTTTGTCGCTCTACATATGTTAAACAAATTTGTCTTTGGGGAACGTGATCCTTTTCATGAAGAAAACAAAGAGAAGTTTTTCTTCTCTGTTTACCTCTTGCATCCATCATCCCTATACCTCAGTAACAGTGTTTCAGTGCCATTTCGAAATTACATTCTGAACAAAAAAACCTGCTTATCAAAATGCTGATTTCCAAATGCTATCCTTGGGAGATTCTGAACTGTCTACTTTATGGAGTTGAGAAGTTCATCTTGCCATGTAAATTTATGTATGAGAGCATTCAAAAATCTCTCTCCAAAAAGTTAATGATCCAGGCAATGACAAGTTAACCTTCTTCACTCAGCAGGATATGGAAACATGAGGAAAGCAGGGGTTTTAGTGCCAATGGGCTATTGTCTTAGTTGGTATAAATTTGCATGCTTTATGAAATCCACACTGACCTTTCAGGATCTGAGAATCTTCAGCAACAAGTAAAAATTAGATACCCCATTCCAGCCTATCTAAACTATAAAAACAACACTGACACTAAGAACATAAACAAGGTCTTATATGTTGTTAAGTGCATAAATTAAGCACACTGGATAAGCCAGCTTCTTCATAGGGCATTTTTTAGATATCTCAAGACTCAAATTAATATCCTTGAGCCTTGATTTATTAAGATTAGGATTTATTCACTATGGTCATTCAAATTTTATTGAAAGTGGCCATGAAATTGCATTAGTTAGCTCTCTCATCGTTTGTGGGAGCATCCTGCCAGGCCCATGGACTTACAGGTGTCAGGTTTGCTCAGGTATCTACTTGATAACCTGAGCTAACTTGGTTTTTAACTTTGTTTAGGGTTTACTTCTGTTTACAGATATTTGTCCATGGCAGATTACTCTTTATGTAAAGAGACTGGCCTTTATTTATTTTGTTTCAAGGCAATTGATCTTCCCCAGAAATTGCATCAGAAACTAAGGCTGTTTACTTGGGACTACAGATTGGGTAGGCCAGAAGAAACATGTAAGACATCTGCTGCTATGGTGAAGAAAATTACAACTGCATTTTAAGATTTCAGAATACATCTAAAGCCTAAACCAAGAGAAGGAAGCAGGAAGTGTATTTTGGCTATATTTTAATGTACTTGATGCAGCTGCAGTATAATCTTTGTAATACAATACATTATACGTTAAATTATATTTATTGTATTTGTCACAAAAAGCAGCCCAAATAAAATCAAAAGTTTTGTTACCAGCTTACATGAAACTAGAGCTGCATGTTTTGTCTTTTTGCATTCATATTTCCATATTTTTTGATGCAAAAAAAGACAACAAAAATGAGTGCATGTATCCAGAGAAAAATCTTATTTTTCAATATACGTCTAGGCAGATTTATGACCTATGCTACCCTTGAAATGGGGAAGTTCAGCCTTCTTAGCATTTAACATATGCCTACATTGTTGGTAATACTATGGTTTTCAAATATGTCCTAGATATGTCACCCTCAAACATAACGCCATGAACTCCCATTTGTTAATCTGAATTAATGAGCAGATGATGTCCAGCTAAGGCCAGAAAAAATAATAATCTCATATTGTTATGGATGATTCATGTACATATACATAGAGTATTTTCTCATGATTAAATTCTTTATCACAAAAATTGTCTTTGTTTTTCCTTTTTATGTAAGCATCCTTAATGATTTTTACGCATGTAAGGACATTTTGACTAAATAGAGAAACTTCAGCTATATTATCTTTCTGGGTTTTTTTCTTGATTGATTTTTAGTATAATTGTTGGCATCAGAAACAACAAGTATTGTGACTTTTTTTAAAGTTTTTTGTTACAGGAGCAGAAAGCAATTGAATATTTGTTATCAAATATTTTCAAATAATAATTTAATTCACTACTAATCTATTTTAACACTTTTTAACAAAGCACATGAGATTTACTGAGGATAAATTAAAAGCATGTAAGACATTTTCTCATCCTCATCCATGCCGTTCTATGTCTGAAATTCAATGTTTCCTTGTTTTCATGTTAATGGAGCATTTTTAGTTGTTTTTTTTCTTTTAATTATGGACAGTTGTAACAAATGAATATTTCTTGGGACTTTAAAGATTTTTTCTCAAGAGAAGGAGCAGAGAAACAGTGCCTAGAGACATATTTGTTTAAATTACAGTGCAATTAATTTTCTTCTACTTTGTAAAATAAAAATAGTTTGAAATATTTAATGAAATAATCATTGTAAAACAGTAAAGAAGCACAGATAATGATCCCTCCCTAGATAAATATATAGCACTATTTTTGAAACATTTTCTCTCAGTATAGTGTTTTTCTTCAATCAAAAATGGCTATATGTATGATTATTAAAATTATATTGCTGCTTCCCAAGTCTTTTGCTACAGATTCTGTAATTATGATACAAACACTCCCTCAGAAGTATATATTTAATTTACGCATGGTGGGATGGTTCAGTAAGTCTACTCTAGTTCAGATTAACAGAACAAAGTGCACAACCCCTCAACAAGAGGGATTCTGGAGCATTAAGCCACACTTCCCCCACCCTAGTTCTGGATTGCTTCAGAAGCTGGAACTGTTCATGGAGCACAGTGTGCAGTAAAATTAAGAATCTTTGCCACGTCTTGAATTGCTGTCATGACTGACACACCCTGACTGCTTGTAGTCCTTTCTAGACCCCAGCTCACACTATGAGGATTTGTTCCTGAGCTTTTGAACACCTCTGTCATGATAAAAAAACCTGAAAAAGTACCAGAATGCAAAAGGGAAAGTTAGAGATCTTTTTCTTGCTTTGTCTTTTATCACTGTGTGTCTCAGGCTGGAAAAGATTGTATCTCAGAGAGATAATAATACGGATAAGGTGACATATTTTTTTATAACCTGGGTATTTTAAAAGTTTTATTCACTACCTCCTCGGAAACAATTTCCTACATTTAGTTTATGAACCCATGCCAGTATTTTAACTCTTCTGAGGCAAGGGAAGCCTGCTTATGAAAACAAACTTGCTTGTAATTGCAGTGCTAGCTGCATAATATTTTTCTGACAATCTTTTCATTGGCATATTTTACGTTATTATTATAACTTGAAACTTATAACTGCTGTTTTGTGTCATCAAGAAATGATGGACAGAAGTGTTTTGACACTTGTCAGAGAGCTGCAAGAAAATGGGAAAAATGGAATTGTATGTTCTCTAGAGCTGGATTCATCTGGCCAAAAAAGAAAAAAACAAAAAACTATAAATAATAAATAAGCAAAATGTGTTTTATTAACCAAAATGTATTGCAAAAATATTTGTGTCTTAGCTTTTCATGTTTCTTTCAAAAGCATTTTCAATTGTAGTTTTAAGAAAATTAACTCAATAGGCAAGGAAAAAAATCAGCAAGGGAAAAAAAATTATCTTTTAATACTCAAGAACAGTCAGAACAGGTAAAAAAATACTTAGCTGCACTCCTCCATACTTTTCTCCTTTCACTGGCTTGCTGTAAAACCTCTGTGTCAGACCAGCCCTCTGAGAGCTCTCTTCAATGATCAGCCGTGTGAGGAGATGCCCTTAACTGGGGGCACTGGTGGTTCTTCCAGCTCTGCCTGTGCTGCTGCAGAAAAGTTCTCATCACTCAGAACTCTCCAGATTTCACTGGTTGTGTTTTCTCTTCACCACAGTGTGAGGATAAGACATTTGCAGAGGGGTACTCTGCCCATGTACACAGATCCCTGGTGCCATGACTCTGAAATAAAGCCAAGGGACCAAGGGTTAATCTTTGCCATAAAAAGCAATTCTTTGGCTCAGTTTGATTGCTGCTGATTTCCTGTGTTTACCAGTTACCTAGTGCTCGTCCAGGGAATCCATTTGTGTCATTTCCACAGCACATTATTCATTTTCTGTGGTAGGTGTTAGAGAGTTTTCTGTGTAAAAAACTCCCAACAACAAAACAAGCTAATGCAAACACTAAAAAAGCAGATATAAATCTCTATAATCAATTACACACATTTTGGAAATTAGACTTTTGCAGCCTGTTATCTTCACGCTCATTGTAGAACTACGTGTTACACTGACTGAGACCTACCATTAAGACATTCATTAACTTCTAGACAAATATATGGGTTACAGGATTACTGGAAACAGATAAGCCAACAGATATGCCAAAACAGAATATCTTAATTCCTCATTAAATTTTGGCATTTAAAGAAAATTGCCTAGTCTGAGAAGGTTCAACTGTGTTTGGTATCTATGAGGGAACAGCTTGGGAAATACATTTTAAAAAGAAAATTAAATCTAGCTGTTATGGTATCTGTAAGTCCTATTGTTGAAGGTCTTATTGTGGATGAAGAAAGGAAAAAAAGACAACAAATCAGAAACAAAATTACAGGAATTCAATATATTTTTTCACTTGAAATTCAGTGCTATTGAAAGAATAGATGTTGAAGTGATATAGCTCCTCTAATTTATAAATCAATCCTTTTAAGTCTTTTCTAAGTGTTTTATGACTAAGTAATTCAATTTATCATGAGAGTTTATAATAAATTTAAAATATATTATTATATTAAACATGAGGTGTTCAACTTTCAGAGCTTTATTTTGGTGGTATAAATAGAGATTTTAAGTGACCATACTAAACTCTCTTCTCCAAAATGTATTTTTACCAGGACAAATTATAAATATTTAAACTGAATAAGTTTTCATTAATTTTAAGAAGTAACTATTAACTTTAAGGAGCTTTTATAAGACTGTATTTTGGTTGCTAGAAATCAAGATGGTTCTACTGGAACAATGTATATTTATGTCACATGTTGTCTATAGATTTATCTTTCTCGTTTCACTCTTGCAAAATATTGAGTACCTTCAATTTTCACAGAAATCAGAGCTAATTACAGGGAAAAAAGATCTTACCAGATACCTCAGTAGGTTACAGAAACAAACTTCTGAGCCCACAGGCTATATAATATATGCTAATGAAAATATTATTTTTCACTCTCTTGTATGGATGTCAGACTATAGTTTAGAAGGTAAAGACAATAGTCTATAAATCTGCCTCCTATTCCTGGCTGAACCATTGACTTACTGTTTTTCTAGCACACAAGATAGATCTTAACAACATTCTCAAAGTCAAAATCATATCATCCAGCAGGCAACAGGGCCCTCTTGGTTTCTCCAGAATACAGGAGGGTTGGTTGTTTTTGCCTAAAGTCTCCCTGATGCCTTTGGATTTTGGCTTTTATATTTTTCATATATTTGTGATCCTGCAATTCTTTAGTGTCTAACTCTAAACTCCTTATACAGTGTTAGCTCCTGTTCTCCCATTTTGGTCAGACAAAACAATTCCTCTCTAGGCCTGGGAATCAAGGACACCTTACTGTCTCAGGCCCCGAGAAATGTAAACAACAGTGAGTTGGGGGGAAGAAAACTTGGGGTGAATGACTTCATTACCTGAAGCTGTAATTGGAAGATTAACCCGCAATATGCAAATGGACCAAACTTATAAAAGTATGGAAACCCATGACCCGTCATCCATTTTTGGGTGTAGTTCCTGGGGGGCTTTGCCATAAATGTACCTGAAGGCCCTTCAATAAATATAACCACTTTTTATTCTCTTAAATTTGTCTAGCCTCTGTTTTTAGGCAGTCCCATAAAGCATCATCCCCTGAGTGTGGCAGGAAATTTCGTGATGGAGTTTGGAACATTGTTACATGAACTTAAAAAAGCCCTTTTGTTGATTCCTGCATTTATTTTTCTGCCTATGAGGCTGGCTTCATGTCCATTGGGAATGACTAGCATCCTCTGTCTATATGTTTGCACATTGTCTATGAAGAGACTAACCTCAGCTGAGAGCTCTTTATTCTTTTATAGAAGAGAAATACTACAGCATAATTATTTTATGTGAAAATAATTGCATAGGTACAGCAATAACATCTCCAGAACACTCTGTTGTTGTTTTCTAGGGTTTTACAAAATATGTCTGTATCTAGTCATTCTGATCTGCTTTTTGCAACTGCTGTTCCTAATTAAGAGAAAATTTAATGGAATATTTCTTAAAACAAGAAAAAATAATAATAATTTTGAAAAATTGAGTTAATGAATACTCATATGAAAACCTTCTTTAAAAGGATACAGAAGCTCCTTCCATTATAGTTATATGATTTGTCAAAAATACACAATGAACTTGAAGAACTGGGCTCAGTTTGTTCATAATGATTGCAAATTGCTTTGTAACACTAAGATGAGCATAAGTATTTTTAACCTCTTTTTTGCCACACAACTTGACCAGTGCTCCTACCAGTCAACGTGCACATCATTACATAACAAACTGCCTGACTGATGTTTAACCTGCCTATGTGGTAACATCCCACATGTGTCAGATGGTACTTACTGAAATTGTCTTGACCAAATAAAGAGGTGCCATTACCAGTGTATGGGCTAGATCTGCCATATTCAGGGTGAAATATGTGTATAGAAATAGACAATTCTGTATTTATCAAGTAAATCTGGCAGTATGCTACACATACAACTCTCACAAAATATCTGTCATACTCAAAGAATGTGAATCACAACTTTAAAATACTTTATAAGTAAGTAAATTCAGTTAAGAGAAGAAAACAAAAATTTAAACTTTTGAAATATTTTTTTCTTAAGAAATTTATCAAGAATACCTATTTTTATATATTTGAAATGCTTTTGTGATATTTTAATTTATGTGTGTTCTTTAACAGAAAGAAAATACTTCCATCTTTTTAAACTTAACTCATAGAAGCTTGTTAAGAAAGCACACAGTCTAATTTCATTGCAAAAGCAATCATCCTGTCTTATTACAAAGTTCAAAGCACTTAAAATAACTTTAATGGAGATTGATAGTCATGTTGAAAATGTCAGCACAGCATTTGTATTTGTTATTAAAATAAATAATACCATTTAAAAATAATTTTACATTGCCAACAAGATATTTATTTTGAAAGGTTGAAAAATATTTGTTGTTTTAATTATTAAGCTCCTTCACCTGAGACCAACAACTTACTGTGTTAACTATAATAAAATACATAAAATTTATTTTCATGAAACAAGACTCTTTTTGCATAGTTTGGGAGAGTCGGAACCAGATCACATGATAGGCTGCAGCCTGCTAAAAAGATTAGATTAAATTACAATGAATTTTATAACTTCTTGATTTTTTTCCTCACTGTGAAAAACTATTTTATGCATTTCTTTCTATTTTAACTTTCACTGTTCAACAAAACACGTCATTTTTACTGGCAATATTATTTGTTTTCATTAATTTGTCTTTGCATATTTTAAAGTAATAGGGCATAATTTCTGTACAAAGAAATTTCTTAAATGCCTTAGAAAATATTGTTCTGATGGTTTAATTTGGGGGAGAGATATTTTCAAAAAATTAAATTAACTGTTAGGGTAGTTACAGATAAACATTTTTAAAAATCCTTGAATTTTGAAAGAAATATATTTTGTTGCACACACAAACACAAGGTATAATATTGACAGAATAAATACATCTCATTTTGTGTATTCTGGGGGTCAAATGAAAGAAGACTAGAGAAGGACACTAAGATGGGAAAAAAAAAATAAAACACATATGCAAACTGAACATAATTTTACTTTTGATGGTCTTTTCACATCTCTCTAACTCACCCCGTATTCCTTTAGGCAAAGAGGCATCATCAGCTCTTCATGTTGAAGCCTGCTCTTTTAATTTCACAGATATCTGTAGGAAAGTGGGGATAGTTGGCATCTCATTTTATTTCCTAAAGTATTCGATTGTATGTAAAATATCAGTGACCAGCAATAGAGACAAATGAAAGACAATACTGGCTACAAAATTTCATTACTACCTTTGAAAGAATTTGGGGTCATCCTCATATTTAAAATGATGAGCAAGTGGATCACTTGATAGAAGGCTTGCCAGATACCCTGCTTACAGTCTTTTCCCATTAAAAGGGAGAAATATCCTTTGAAAATACCTTTAGATTTTGGAAATTCTTTCAGAAACTCAGAAATTCAGTTACTATTACATGACCAAAATATTCTAGCACAACAGAGTCAAGGCAAATGGGGTTTCAGCTGCTACTGCACTATTAAAATTAAATAATAAAGACTTTTGTTGAGTATTTTTTAAAACACGAAAGGCTTTTTATTTGCACAGTCCTTAAATCAAATGTGCTTAAGATTTAAATTTATTGACTTCGACGTTAAGCCTTTGAGTTGAAAGGTACTAAAGGAGATTATTTTAAAACAGGGTTGTCTCTTGCTCTGGGCTCAGTTCCTGCAAATACAAAGCTTTGAGCACATGTAAAGAACTCTATGACTTGTGCTCTGGTCATAGCTTTCCTATGGACATTATATAAAGTCCTCTGTACATTCGTAGGTCAGCTTTAAGCACAGACATTCCAAGACATCATACAGCAGCCTGTCTTTTCCCCTTCTGCTATGGTATGTCCTTGATACCAGATCCCATCCCTTAAAAGTGTGTTGCAAGGCCAGTTCCTGTGTCCTGGCCTCGATCATTAATGAATGTAGAGACAAAGAAATGCTGTTCATCATTTAGACATGTACAAAATGCTACACCAATATGACAAGATCAAGTCCCGTTATAGGCCCTGGTCAGAGAATCAATTACATATTTGAGCTGTAAAACAGCTAAATATGTGTTCCTGAGTTTTTACCCTTCTGCACATTCCAGAATTGCCAATTTACTTGCTTTTTATGATCTCAAAGAGAGACTGGGCTCATGCAGAGAAAGCAATTCTGATAAATACATACTTCTCAAACTGCACTGCCTTATAAGCCATCAAATCAATTTGAAATTCAATTTGATGTTTGACAGGGAGCCAGTGTACTCCCGTCAGGATACATTGACGTGCTGAGGCCACTTAGTGAGAGGAAAATTCGGACGATACCATTTTGCCAAAGTTGGAGAGTGTCTGTAGTGTTTCTCAGAAATATCATAGAATAAATATGTTAAGAGACAAAAACTGCAAGTCAAAGTTCAGAATATTGGTAGCTTTCAGCTGTTTTCTGACTAGATGGTACAATTGCATTCTTTTTTTGTATCCCACAGATGTGATAGACCTATCAAGAGATGCAATGAAGTGGCTGAAAATTCTTTATTAATCAGTAGGCATTAACAAGCTAGAGAAAAATTTCCCTAGTCTATCGGGATCGCTCATTGATACTTTAAAATAATTTCTGCAGAGATGACTTAAAAGTATGATTCTTGAGAACAAGAGGTCCTTTCTTTCTTTGGTTTTGTTTTTCCTCTGAAATGATCAGTGTGTACGGGATTATTGGCTTTTTTTTTTTTTCTTTTTTTTTTTGGACTCTTGTGTAGCTATTTAGAATTACATCACTGGATTTTTTTAGATTTCCAGGAACCTGATAATTCTACAGTTATATTAAAATCAGTGGTATTACTTTGAATTACATAAAATGAGATATAGACCCAGTCGTCTGTGCTTTTAGTTGAGAAGTTGCAGCAAACATCATATTTTCAAATGGAAAAGAGCAGCAATATTCTCACAGCTTAAAATGTATCTGGTTGGAAACAGAGAATTCTATCAAACCAAGAAAGACAAAATTTGAGGTATTTTTTCAAAGCTATAGACAAAAAAATGGTTGTAAATGGTATAAAACCAGAACAAGTATATATCACTTCTCCAAAGACTAATCAATTGAGGATTGCTCACAGATCACAGATGAGGTGAAACTGCCAAAACCATACAAATTAAAACTGTAGTTTAATAGATATTGCCAAGGTTGATCAAAATATGTTTTTGACACATTTTTTAAGCATAAATGAACAAATTACAAACTTTTGACTGAAAATAAGCAAATTAACAAGCACAAAAAAAAAAAAAGGAAAAGCTTGGAAAAGCTGTAAATGTATCCTTATTAAAAGTGGGCGTAACTGTGAATGACATTGGCAGTCTTGACAATATGAATTTATTGTAGTCATCCACAGATCACAGATTAGAATTTTCATGGGCACACTGTGACATGGAAGAGTTAAGGCATTTGTCCATGCATGGAATGTCTCTTGCAGAGGCAGGAATAAAAGTGCTTCATCGTCCTGTCCTTAATACTACTTACCTTTTCACTAAGTCATTCTCCTGTCACAAGATGAACAGCTTTCCTGTTAAAAAACATAAAACCAACTGAGGATCACTGGCACCAGCTGGGAATGAGGGTGAGTAAAGGATAGTGTGTCAGCTACTCCTCTGAATTTCCTTTCAGCTAGACATGCAGCATAATGCCGTTTGAACTTCTGTTGATTTACTGATATATATTTTCTCCTATTCATTTCCCATAGTCTGCTGTGTCATGTGGGTAATTTATTTCTTGAGAGATGTAGCTGTTATTACACTTGGGGCCATCTAGCTGTATTTTTCTTTGTCTTTAATGCTTCTGTGCTTAGTTATACCTACAGAATTCTAAGGAAAAGATGGTATACTTTGTCATAAAGTATAAATCTTCTTCACAAAGCCTACTTTAAACTCTTAATGCATGCTTAGAGAAGGGAACTGCTTTAGTAGTTTAGTTGTTCACCAGATAACATAGTTAACACTGTAGGCTATGGCAATTGTGATTATTAGTACTCTTGCAATAGTGCCTTAAATGTTGCTGTGCCACCCAGACCCCAAGAAAGATTTGTAAGGAGCAAACAGACAGTGTGAGTGAGCTACCTCATTTGTGGTGCTGTTCTTCATTCTTTCAGAAAGGAGAATGAAAAAAAGATGAAGCTTTGCTATATGATAACAGTGTAAAGCAAAATGATCTGTATAATGAAAACATGTGCTATTAACTGCAGAGGTTAGTTTGATTTTAGCAAGTGATAATTAATTTGTTTTTCCCCAGTTTCCTGGCCTGTATGGAGTGTCTTCCTCTTGCCTCTTGAAAATCTACAGTCATTCAGTCAAGTCAACTTTAGACCTAAAGATCAAATTATTGCTTTAGTAAGTCCTACTGAACTAGCCATTTTCACCTTTTAGTCTTTGTGCTAATGCGTTTCCAATGATTGTGTTAATTTAGGTGAGAAGTAACTCATTTCGCTAGAGCAAATCGATGCAATTTCTTTTGTGTAATTTGATGTACAGGCAGCCCAGTAACCAGTGGCAAATGAACAGACATTAATATTTGTGAAATTTAGCTAATACTATGTCAGCTTATAATTTCACATAAGGTAGGGGTGAACAAGAAGGCAAAATATTGGCAAATCATTTAAGTGAAGAGTCATTTAAAGCACAAATTTGTGTTCATATGTGAAGATGAGAACTAAAATACATCAGGCACTTTGCACACCTCAGAAATTAGATTTTATGAGTAGAGGTCTAATGTAAGTCAATAACCTGGTTCTTACTTATTCAATTCTGTTTAAAAAAAAAAAAAAAAAAAAAAAAAAGAAAAAGAAACATATTGAATATATGTATTCCATCAGGGTAAGTATATGTGATGCAAAGCATCCTCAACATAGCAAAAAACCATCAGGTCAAATCCTGAGATACCTGTACCTACAGAATTAAAATACAATTAAATCCACAAAGACAAACGTGTGCAGTGGGATTTTTAATTTGTTATTTTATGTGATAAGGAACAAGACTTTACATCAGAACTCTACATGCTGTGCATAAATAAGGGTGAGGTCAATAGGTCAATTTCCAAAAAGAACTACAAGTATTATCCTGTCATGGGAGAGCAAAAGAGAATATCAGGTGTCACTAAATATTCTTTTCCCTGTAAGGCAACAAATAGTTCTCCAGATAATCAACTTTAATAGTGTTAACTAGAGAAGTCAAAGAAAGACCCCTGAGAAACTAGAGAAATGACAGGTACTAATAGCAATAATTTTAATGCTTGAAAATGCTTGAATGCTTGTCTTTATCCTTAAATTCAGGGTAATTGCATTGTTGTTTTCTTTGTTCACTATTGAGCTATTGGCATTTGGTATGAAATTAAAACTCAAATATATGTAGTTAATGAGAAGATATTATTCATCAAGGAACCAGAGCAATCTCATTTAATACATTTTTTAATAAATGGCAGAATTGTTAAGGTTTAAAAGAAGAGCCATGAACATGATCTCGTATTATCAGTTACTGTCAGGAAGACCCTGCATGACTGTCAATCATCAGGACAATTATCAATATAGGAGTCTCAAACTGAGGGTCAAAACTTGACATGCTGCAAGTGAAAAACTAAAATGTGAGTGAATTTCAAGTTTAAACCCATAAGGGTGTGTTTCATTTAATGATGCAATTTTACTTCAGCTATCATCCTTATCTATCTTCTGCCAAATGTTATAATCTATTGAGAGAAAAACTAGATGACTCTTACAATGTGTAAGGGGCAAAGACATGATGACAAGAGATCGTGTGGTAGCTTTCTACAACTGCCTGAAAGGAAGTTGTATCAAGGTGGGCGTCAGCTTCTTCTGCCAGGCAACCAGCAACAGGAGAAGAGGACAAAGCCTTAAGCTGTGCCAGGAGATGTTCAGGCTGAACATCAGGAATAATATCTTCATGGAAAGGGTTGTTAAGCATCAGAATGGTGTGTCCAAGGAGGTGGTGGAGTCACCATCCCTGGAGGTGTTCAAGAAACAAATGGACAAGTTGTGTAGTGCTATGGTCTACTTGACAAAGTGGTGATCGTTTAAAAGTTGGGCTTGATGATCTTGGAGGTCTTGTCCAACCTAAAGGATTATATGATTCTGTAATTATTCCTTCCTGTTCTCTCCACATTTCATTGTTTCCACTCTTCAAATAAGATTAGGACTAATAAATGGATTTAGCACTTTTCAAGAAAAGAACTTTTTTTTAATTCTGTGTCACACTGGCCAGTAAGCTGTCCAGAAATGATAGGATAAGTCAAACATCAGTTTGAGTATCTACCTATCTTTTGTTAGGCATGTATACGGTTATCTTTCTGATAGTATTAACAATGCCAAGAAAAAGTATACTCTAAGATTTAAAACTGGCATTCTACTACATCGGAGAAAGGAATATAAGGTCTACCCCTCTGAATCACTTAGGACTATCTAGCTTACACTAAAGTAAAAAAACCCCAAACAATCAAAACAGAACCACGAAGCCAAAAACTCCTCAGGATGGACAAGATGCAGCAATGAGAAAACCTTTGCATCTACCTGTGGAGTTTGCTGATACCGTTTGCTTGAGGCTGCCCTCCCAAAATGGGCAAAACCCTACCAGGGCTGTAGCAGCAATTTTCAGAGAGAGTA
This sequence comes from Pachycephala philippinensis, assembly GCA_013397055.1. Taxonomy (NCBI): domain Eukaryota; kingdom Metazoa; phylum Chordata; class Aves; order Passeriformes; genus Pachycephala; species Pachycephala philippinensis. Next base: position 633,806 of record VWZT01003745.1, on the reverse strand, counting down.
AGTTGTTGCATAAGTGTCTTAGTAGAAAATTCAGGACGAAAACTGCATTTCTTCTTTTTAATAACATATCTTTCAGTTAAAACTACAGAAACAAAGTGTGAAGATATATATCAAAAACATTCATCCAGCTTGAGTTAAAGTTGACTTATTCATTTGGTTTCATTAATTCATCCTGGCCTAATTATTTTTAATATAGTGCCAGCAAATAACATTTTCTGTGAAACAACTGCTGCTGGAGTCCTTACTAGCTAGCAAATTCAGCAGAAAATATGTGTGCCAGAACTGTGCTGAGAATCTGTGTATGCCACAGCATGTCCATCTGCTGTATACAACACATGCCAGTTTCTTCTGTATGCGCTGGAAAGGCAAGGATGGAGTGTAGGGAAGCAGAGGAATTAAATTTAGAATATAAATAAGACATATCATACATAATTACCACACCCTTTCGTTTCTTTTTTTTTTTTTTTTTCCATTCTAATGCATCCTTTCACATTATTCTATTAAGGTCATTGGCTATATGTCATTTTCTAAGCATAAGACATAAATGATAACTTTGCACTAAAATGAGTTATTCATACTATCCATGATAGTACTAAGCTTCCGAAACTCCAGAAATAAGCAGGATTAGAGCTGCCAACTTCTGCTATGTATTCCTGTTTCTGTGGTCACAATTTCTGGCACATGTTTCAACAACACAAATCTGTTTTTTGAAATTTTGATATTACATGGAAAATAGGACAACCTAAATCAACCATTTAATGTGAGCCAGGCTCTGTAAAATCCACATAATGATGAATCTCTTTGCATCTGCATGGTCCCACTGAGGATAGCTATGGCTATATATAACACCCAAATCTGTGTGGAGGTCAAAGAAGAGATGGTGAGACTTTCTACAAAAGGACAATCTTACCAACCAACCAACCAGCCAACAGCAACCTATTTCTTACATGGACAAAGCCTGCACAGATAACACCCGAATATCTGTTTGCTGCTATACCACTGTGCAGTTGAAATTTATATGATTACTAAGATGTGAATTTTTGTTTCATCCATCTGGGAAGTTCTTCAATTAGGACACAGTCTCTAGACATACTCAGACAGGAAATTACACCTCTCAGAAATTGTGTAGAAAATTGATAATGCTAAATCCCAGGAAAGAGATGCAATCACTTTGAAACTCTGTCAGAAAAGCAATACAGAGCTCAGCCATACCACTTAGGCACACCCTGGTGTTGTGAAACTAAAGCACATGAAACAGAAGCAGCAAAGGAGGGTATTTGTGAGACAACTAGTTCACTTTTAAGTGGCAAGTGACCTCCCATCTTCACTGGAGGTGAGTAAAGATAGCCAGAGAAGGCAAAGAGCTCTTGCTCTCCCTGTCTTTCTTTTTTTTTCTTTTGGTTCATTTCAGGGTTTCACCTTGGCAGGTTAGAGAAAGCAGCATATTTTAGTATGCTTCTCTGAGAGGCTACATTAATTTGTCATTTGTATTACAGTAGGAAACAACCTTGATGCAGTCTGGTAGCACAGCTGGTTTCAGGGATTTCCATCACTTATGCAAATTTTTGTGCAAGAAATGAAAGACAAATCGGTTTGGTCAGTGGTTTTCATTATAGTGTCTGTGTTTTATGCAGACAGCAGCTGGATGGGAGCAGAGATGTAACTTTTTCAGAGGTATATTGGACTTAAAATTGAGGCCCATATTCAATGTTCATTTAGTTCTCATGAAAACACTTCTGACTGATTGATTTCATTGTGAATTTCAGTCTAGAGGGCCTGAGTTAAAATAGAGTGATAGTTTTCCAGGACAGCTTTTCACTTTGTGTTGTCTTGGGAAGCATAAGCATCTTTTTGTATAAATGTAGACAATTTGTTTTAGGACTTGGGTTTCATTTTATGATAACTAACATGTTCATAATAACATCAGTTGCACAGTTTAATAATTATTGTTTACATATTTAAATATATAGTTTTTGGAAAAAAACTATATTTTCTTTATGTGTCTAAATAAAAATTCAATAAAGGCAAACCTGAAGTCATAGAAAGATCCCTAAAGAAATGCAGACCATCAGCAATTTCAGTTCATACTTGATTAAATTGCCATGCTTTGCACAGAAACATTTATTGTAAGGTACTCTTTTTCTGTCTTTGGAAGAGGCATTTGTTCACAGTGTTTTCCACTCTGCAAGAACTATAATGGAATCACATTATAATGGAATACTTATTCTATTGTCTCACCATATACCCTTAAAGAAAAGAGTCCCATATTTTGATAGCTACTTTCATCCTCCCTCTTCCACAATTCTCTTTTTTATTCAAGCATATAATGTAGAGAGTTGCAAAGAAGTCAAAGCCAAATTGATTTACCTGAAAGGACCAGAGTCAATGGACACAAAGTGAAACACAGGAGGTTTTCCCTGAACATCAGGAAACATTTTTTTACTGTGAGGGTGACTGAACTCTGGCAGTGTTGCTCAAATAATTTGTGGAGTGTCCCACCTTGGAGACAGTAAGAGGTCATCTGATCATGGTCCAAAGTAACCAACTAGAAACGCTACTGTTTGGGCAGGAAGGTTGGATCAGATAAACTCCAGAGGTCTTTTCAAACCTCAACCCTTCTGTGTTCCTGTAGTACCGAGTTTGCATTTGAAAACTGCTTAACAATGCCTCCTGGAGCAGAAGTGAATTTTTTAAACTGTTTTTCTTCCCCTGATCCTAGTTAACAGTACTTAATGAAATATCTCTGAGCTGGAAAACAATCTAAAGCATTGGCCCTGAGCAAACACATCAACCTTTTAACTTTGCTGCAGAATTACTGAGTCCAGAAATTTTAGAGCATCGTTTACATCAGTGTGGTGCTTAGTCAGAGCTCATATGGAATACAAGCTACATGTTAGAGAAGGAGAATTAACATACTCTGTGCATTCAAGGCTTTTCAGGCTCACAGCTAATGCTTGTCACTATAAATGCATGCACTTGGGAAAGGGGAAGAGCTAGTTAAACAATATGTGTCTATTTTTAATGTTCCTTCCCATCTTTAAAAAGCTTAAGTCTTACTTATAATTTAAGTCAGAAACTACACTCTGAGCTGGCTCCTGAAATCAGTCAATGATCATTTTTTCTTTACTGTTCCACTATATCTTGTTTCTTTATTTTCTTCAGCCATCCTGACATGTATCTTTATCCCCATGACATCGACCCTCAGCCTCCCTGCTGCTATTCCTCTGATCCCAGAGCTCTCTCTAGTGTTTTACCTTTCCAGCCTCCAGCATTTCCCCCATTCCTGTTCTTGAAACTCCATAAAAAGTCCATTGCCACTGCTAACATGACACTTTGTTCTGGCATAAAATACTCATCCTAAATTTACGCAATCTTTCTCTTTCACTGGAAATAGAAAGTCTGAATATGTAATGTAGGAGGCTTTAGCTAAACACTAAGAATTTTAGTTAAAATCCCTATTGCTATTTGCAGTATCTGTCACATACTTCTTTTACAACTCACAGTAGAACCAGTTACACATTAGTATACTGAACAGATATAAGAACTATGTCGATGAGGGAACACAACCTTAAAAATCTTTCTCAGTTGAGAAAAATGTTTTATTTTCCAAATATGATTTTTTTAATGCTTTATAACTTGCAAATCAAGCGAAAAGTTATAATGGCCATACTGAGTATAATTAGCATTTCCCTTTTTTATTTGATATTTTTAATATGTCTCTGGTTCTTGGTATCTCTAATTAAATAATGGAGTCAGCAATGTTTTGCTAACTGTCATACTTTTAATGAAGATTATGCAGCTATAAATGTCAGATATAAATCGTAAACAAATACTTTTGCAGCTCCGTATATATTTGCGAGTGCAAATCACACACCCACTCTTTCTTTAAATATTTTATTTTTGCCTTTCAATTTTCCATTTGGATTTTTTCATGTCTCAGATGTACTGAGTTATGTTTTCTTGGTAGAAAAGGTCATGGTCTCCAAATAGGATCCATAGTGATTTAAACACTAAATACATGATTTCTAAGAACATTGGCATACGTTTATCTTCACCTATTTGACATGCAATATGAAACCACTGGGCTGTAACCTTTTTCATGTAACTTAATGGCTAAAGTGTACTTGTTTCCCTGTTCTCTTTCCCAACTGGCAAACTCTAATGAGGGTTGAAGCAAGCACAAAATGAATCTGTTCTCACAAGTCATTAACAAGGAATGAGACTACAACAATGGTATTAATTTCTTGCAACAGCCTTCCTCTTGTGATCACAGATGCTTTTAGGAGACAGTAAAAAAATCATTTTCCAAAGCTCTGTGATTGCAAGTTTGTCTAGGCACAAGAGAAAAGACTTGCAATGAAGCACAGAAATACTGAAATTGGAAGCACTTTCTGACAGGATGACCTTCACAATCTAACAAAGTATTTCACCACATAGAGACTCCAAGTATGAGCAGTGAAAATCATCAGGATACACAAGGGATTATGCCCTTCTAAGGCAATGTGACAGTCTGAATTTCTGGCTCATCAAACCAACAAGACTGGACACTCAGAGCAATGATGAAAACCACCAATAGACAGTGCAAGCTGTAGCAGGTCAAAACAACAGGACAATTTGACTTTCTGGTTTGGTAATAAAACCTGCCCAGAAGACTCTGCTGTTGTGAGCAATAGGAATGATTATATTTGGTCAGGATTCAGGAAAGGCAGACAGGAAACAGGGACAGAGTATTGCTGCCTTTGGGCAAATACGCTCACACTTAGGCAAGCTCTGCTTTCCCTAATCAGAGATAATTCATTCATATTTTTTTCTATTGCAGATTTAAGCTCTAAAAAAGTGTGAAAGGTCTAATAGGTCCTAGAAGATCACTCCCTAAAAGTGTTTGTCCTTCGTGTAAATGAGATTTCCTATCTTCTTCCAACCCAAATTGTTGGAGAATCTAATATTCTTGAAAAGCTACTAGGAACATTCTAACAAAACTTGAACTAAGTCTTTGGTAATCAATATGGTCAAGCTGGACTGCAATACAAGTTTTCTCAGAAAAAAAAATTAAGTAAAATATAATATTTTAAAATTATAGATTTATTTTTGAATATTTTGACTTTTCAGTAATAATCTTAAGAGGGAAAGAAAACCCCCTGCGGCTGAAAAATGAAAAGTTAGTTATTCTTCAGAGCCACTATTTAGCAACCTGCTATTAAACACCATCTATAAAACAGGTTTTTATCAATATTTGTAAATGTTTAATACCAACATGGATTACTATTGCATTATGATTTTGGTTATATTTGTTAATGATTTATGAACTGAACTAAACTGAATGATGATCAGGGATCCAGCTCTACTCAGATACATTATAATTTCAGAAAGTCTTTAATTTTGCAGTAAAATGGACACATAAATATTTTTAGACAGTCAGGATGGTGTCGTATGACTATTTAAAGATGGTACAGATAGGATAAAGTGAGATACCATATGAAAAAATGTGAGAGTAGATATTACTGTTATAGAATTTTTTCTCCATTCTGCCAAAAGTGAAATGTGATAAAGGATGTTGCTGGAAAAGAGAGTGAATTTGAACATATTTGTATTCTGCAAGTTCTTAGTGCACATGGTCAATTAGGATCCTAAAAATCTACGCTTTTGTCAAGTTTTGTGGTTATATGTCTTCTGTATTATCCTTTTCTGGATAATGTATGTGACAGTAGATCCTTTTTCTCATTTGTAATAAAAAGAATCCAGCATGTTGTTTCTAGAAATCAGCAAAGCCAGTCTTCACTCAAGGCTGCAACTCAGGATGAGACCATTACTGATAACAGTCCTGTGAAGGATCAGGTAGAAAACCAAACATGTGTAAAGGTGCCAGGAAAGGTGTTTGATAATATTGGTACAAGGCACATTTTCATGCATAATGTACTAAGAGTAGATTGTATAATAGTAGCTCCAGTAGTTTTCTTTTGATAGATGTCAAAATATACTGTTTGATTAGAGGTGCTTAATTTAAAAAGGTATAAACAGAATAAATTGAAAGATCATGTTCATTGATACTGAAGCTAGATGACATAATGTAAACAGAAGATCTGTCTATGCCATGCATCCTGCATCAAGTACTGAGTCCACAGTGACTGAATACTTGTGATTTTATGTCCTGAAAGACATTTACTGTGGAGGGTGGATACAAAACCATGGTCAAAAAAATATCCTGCTGAAATAAATAGGAGAAGCAGAATATCATTACTGAGAACATAAACCAAGAGATCTGCATGGCCATTTCCTCTTTTCCTCTTTTTCTTGGAATGTCTGATGCCTTAGAGTCATAGTATGGATTAGAGAATGAAGATAGATTAGAGATACAGAAAGACATAGATACTGATTGATGGAGATATATGTAGCTGTTGTTAAAGTCTGTTTAAGTTTTTTAGTCTCACTTCAGAATGTGTACTGTCATTTCACCTCTCTGATAGTCTGAGTGAAAAAAATAAAGTGCAAAATTAAAAAATAATAGCAACACTAAACAGGAGAGAGAGAATCCACATTCAGTGTGGAAGCAGAAATAGATTAATGCAAGGAGACACCAAATGAAAAATTTTTCTTAAAAAGGATACCATATCCTGGGCAGGTGAAGAATCTCCGTAAAAAGAGGTAGGAGCCATCTTAATGTTATTGACAACAAACTATATCATGTTATCAGATGGCTTGTGATACAAAAAATACCAAAGACTATTTCCTAGGAAATATAAACAGGCTTGGTTTGTTTGTTTGGTTGTTTTTTTTTTTTAATTCCTTGTTATGATGAGTACTTTGTCATAAGTATGCTGTAGCTTTAAATATTCTCTTTTTTTTCATATTTTAAATGAGAAAAAAAAAAAAATCCCACAAAGCCAAGAATTACTTAGAAAGGAAACAGCACATCATTAATTTAGTTTGCATGAACCAAAGAAAAAATAAAAATGTAGTTTTTGAAGGATTGAATAGTTTTAAAACTAGGGAATGTTGTATGATTTTTATTTCAGGAGTCAAATTTATTGCCATAAGAATGCAAGGTATTTGAGATAATCTAGTCCCAAAGGAATAAATCTGCAATCCAGAGAGAGCTGCAAGGAATAAAAGCTTCTGCATTGATTTACTAAACTATCTCTTTCCCTTTATCTTCAGGTCTTTTTTTTTTTCTTTTTTAACCACAATGAATTAAAACTATAAATGAGAAATTTAGCTGCAGTGTGGAAATCAATGAGCTGTTCGAGAGGAGTCTGCAGGATTTGTTTCCTTGACCTCAGTTTTGCCTTTGGTAATCCATTTGAATAGGTTTCCTGTGCAATGGCAGGAGACAATTGGAAAGTGCTAAAAGAAATGCCACAATTTATTATACATATGAATTAAATAGACAGTGCTTAATTTTGTAGTTCTTCTTTCAGAATGGCTTTCTGTTTGACTGAAAAACTGCAACTCTGCTTTTCACTGAGTGAAATCGCCGAATACTGTGATGAGACAAGCCTAATTTGTTTTCTTTCTCTTCTCTTCTGTCCACCCCCAACATCTTTTTTCCCTGTTTAATTTTAAATGCATTGATTATTCCCTATTAGGCTCAGTGAAGGCAGACTAACAACTGCTAACAGAATTCCATAAACAATAAATTAGCTTGTAGATTAAGCTGTCTTGCATTATATTTTTTTAAGGCTGTGATAAGACCTGCATGGATCTCAGAGAGCTAAAACTGAATAAAAGCTATCCCTCATGCCTAGTGCCCAGAAAGAAGACTGAAATACACTTTTCTAATGGTTTCAGGAGAATGCTGTTGTATTGGGACTGATGAGATGGCATTTTTCTCCCCACAGCAGCCCTCACAGTGCCATGCTTTGCACTGGTAGCTTGAAAGGGGTTGATAACACACCAGGTTTTTTGGCTACTGCTGAGCAGCTCTGGCACAGCATCAACTCTGTCTCTCAATGTTCCCCACACTCACCAGCAGGTTGCTGGTTGGGTAAGATTTTGTGAGGTGACATAGCCAGGACAGCTGACCCCAAATGATCAAAAGGTTATTCCAGACCATAGTGTCTGCTCAGATATAATATCGAAGAGAAAAGAGGAGGAAGGGAAGGCATTCATTATTTATGATGTTTATCTTCCAGAGTAACCGCTGTTTGTGCTGAAACCTTGCTTCCTGGCAAGTGGTTGGACACCATGTGCTGATGGAAAACATAGAAAAAAAATCTTTAGTTTTCCTTTGCTTCCATGTGCATGAGTTTTTTTTTCCTTTATTAAATCACCTTTATCCACGAGGAGTTTTATCCATGTTATTTTCTCTCTATCTGGCTGAAGAGGGCTGTGATAGAACAGCTTTGTGGACACCTGGCATCCAGCCAAAGTCCACCTATCACAACTGCTTGAAGATCAAACACTTTTTTAAATGGCCAGAGTGTTATAATATGGTAAAATATTCCAGGAGTGGGGTGTCCTGACCTTTGTGGAAAAAGCAGTATAAGCTAACAGACTAATCTGCAATGAGCCTGTGCCTTTTTTATCACAGTCATAGGAGCAGAGTCTACTTCAAGAGACTGCCAGTCCAGCTGCTTGCTCAGAGCATGGCCATCTATGAGGTCAGGCCAGGTTGCTCAGAGATTTGTTCAGTCAGGATTTGAAAGTCTCAGAGGACAAAGAGAACACAGCCTCTCCGGGTAGCCAACTTCACTTCCTCACTGTCTTCATGAGGAAACAACTTTCTTGCTGTAATTTATGCCCATTGTCTCATTATCCTGACAAGAATGGGTGTGAAGAGTCTGTCTTTGTCTTCCCAACAACCTAATGGACTGGGGAGGTGAAGTTAGGTCCCCCAAAGTGCCCTAGGATGAGTCAATTCTCATCCTTCAGCCCCTTCTCCCAGGGCAAATGCTCATTTCTGAGCATCCCATGTGCCCTCTGCTCAAGTTACTTCAGTTTGCTAATACATTTCTTATCCTGGGGTAGAGG
>VWZT01003745.1:573502-624679 GCA_013397055.1 Pachycephala philippinensis | reverse complement strand
TTTTATTTTTATAAAATATTTTTCATCTATTCCTTTATTCCGTCTTTCAGAACTAAATTCTTTGGGAGATACTATAACTAGAATGTTACAACTGATCCTCAAGAGACTTGCAGTGAAATTTGATTTTATTAAAGTTATCTTTGTAGTTTATTCTTCCTAACTTACCTAAAAAAAAAAAACAAAAATTGTTTTTCCTTCCTGCTGTTCTTCCTTTAATTTAAGAAAATCTTTAGATTCAGAACTGTTGCTTGGTATCTTCTAGCATAAAGCCAAGCATTACAAGGAATCTGAGCAGCAGCATCTACACGTTATTGAATTGTAAACAATAAAGTATGTTGACAATGAAATATTTATCTATATTTTAACAAGCTGTTCTGATACTAAGAGTATGTTTAAATACTGTTGCACGCTAGTTTGCAAAGGTATTGGAGTTGGCCTTGAACAATTGTGACTCAACTAACTCACTGTTATCAATGAAATACCAACGTGATATTGAAGACTATTCAAGACTGAGAGAATCCGGGATTTTTTTCTACTTTAAGCTTTCTTTTGAATTCTTATTTTAACAGGGTTCCTGCTGTCTTTAATAGCAGACAAAAAGAAAATGTCAAAGTAGTCACATAATACGTATATCATTTAATAGACAATGCCTAGTTTTGTAGAAAAACTGATAAAATGACATTGTATGGTTTGAAAAATTGCAACTCTGCTTTTAAATAAATAAATTCTAATTATAATTTTGATTTCTAAAAGCATAATAAGGAAGCTTGGACTGCTTATTTAGGAGCATCTTGGTTACCCCTACCAAACATGGTGTCATGATATAAAGAAACAAACTTAAAGCATCTTATATTCAGTCATATTCCACCTCTTTTCATCAAAATTCCTGAAAAATTAGCATCTGTATTATTATGGGAAAAAATACCTGCAAAGATGCTTCTGGAAAATTTAAATAGGCTCAGAAAAAAATTAAGAGTAAATATAATTTTGACAGAGGACATTAACGGAATTTTTAAATGATTATAAAGTTTTACATACATTAGTTTTCCCCAAAGCAGGACCGTAATCAAAATAGTTGCTAAAAGTAATGTAATAAACCATGAATAATGCAATGAGAAGCAGAGTTGGAAGTCACAAGTATGTAGAGTATATCCATTATAACCTTAGTCCCTGCCTGACATCAGCTAGAACTCGAATTGGAATCGGTATGTTGAACAATTCTCAGAAGATGAAATTGATATTCTGATCTAAACAAGCAGAATATGGCCTGTATAGTTTTTTGGTGTTGGGACATTAAATAATGGAACACCACCAGAAGAACACCATAATATACAGGGTAACAAATTCTAAGAAAAGATTGGAGCTTCTAAAGAAAACAGTTAAATCACAGGGGAAGTCTTCAGAGAACCTCTGAACAAGACATTTGCATTAAAAAGTAATCTAAGAATACTTATTTGAAGAAAATCCACAGTCAACATCTAAGTGTTTCTGTGGATAAAATGACAGGTTGAACAAAAAAGGTTTAAAAAAATATGTTTGATGTATTATTTAGAACTTGAAAGCTAGAAATTAATTTTAAAAGAGTTTAGTATTTTTTAAAATACGTTGTTTCATTGGACTTTAATGTGGGCAAAAGTACATGAAGACTAGCTGTACAAAGGCTTCTGAAATCTTAAAAGTCAAAGCCAATTTTAATTCATTGCTTCCTCTCCAGTGAAGTGAATTTCTCTCGATGTTTGGAAATCTATTTAGCACATTGAAGAAATGCCCTCTTAGGATGTTGCTGCATGACAAGTGATGTGCTGAGGGACATGATTGTCCTGCTCACTGTTGCCATATGAAGTAATGGATTAGAAAAATACCAAATACCCACCAAAAAAAAAAGAATAAATGAGCACCGGAAGAAATTAATAAATGTGAACTTTTCATTCCTTCACATACTGCTAACATGTCAACAGCACTGATGCCTCTGGATTTTTAATTCTGATGTGTCAGTGCAGATCATACTGTTTCTGGAGAAGGGCAAATTTATCAAAGATGACTACTTCTGTGATAACTGTGAGTTAATCAAACAAAAATCACAAAGAAAACTCCTGAAATGGAACACAAAATATTCTTTCAGTATTCAAACAGACACTAGGAAAAGCAGTATCATGATACCATGCCATAAACTGATATCACGTCACTGACAAATGTGTTTGTCTAGGCGATGCTTTTTCTGATTAATAATCAGGGAGTACAATAGCTTGTGTTGAATAGATTAAAGAAATCATTAATCAAAAAAGTCTCACAATAAAACAGATTCAGTAAATATTACAGTATTTTTTATTTTCCCTCTTCCTTCCTTTTGCTTTGTTGTTTGTTTTTGGTTAATTTTTTGTTTTTAAATGGCAACATGAAGCAAGATACTTGGTGTACCATTTTCACTTTAAACCTGCCCAATAATTATCTACAAGAAATCCCTGCACCATGAGAGATATTAAATGATTAGATAGATAGATAGATAGATAGATAGATAGATAGATGATAGATAGATAGATAGATAGATAGATAGATAGATAGATAGATAGATGATAAAAAGATAGATTTTATATGGGAAAAAAAAAAGCCTCTACGAATTCTTGCACACAGATATTCTCCATTTGTTGTTCCAGTTACAGTATAGCTACTTTTTAAATGAGGTTTCTTTCAAAAGGTTAAATAAAGAAGTAACTTATTTTCATTAATAGGATACACTGAGCCTGAATGCTACTTAAGTCTTTAAAAATTATGTTAATTGATAGTAATAGGTATTTGGAGATAAAAGATATTTTTTATGCCATTTTTGTTCTGTACTCTGGTTTTATACTTAAGACAAACAAAAAAGATTTTCATCTCAAAAATGTTTTCTTACTAGTTCTACTTCTGAAAAAGTTTGCTTTTTTTCTAACATTGAAAATTACCATTTCTAACTAAGAGTTCAAAAAATAGCATAATCTCAAAAAGTATGTAAAGTTGCTTCTTCTCTCTTTTTACTGAACTCTTACATTTATCATTAATAGAAAAAGAACTGAAAGAGAAAACATCCAGCCCTCAGTGCTGATTTTACACTGCAAAATCTCTGTAAGCACTTACGGCAACCCCATTATTGCAAAGTTATTTCATCATGATTATTTTTACTACAAAGATTAGCAAATTAATTAAAAATTATTAGACAATTGCTTTACAATGTCAACCAGTAAGTTTTAAATACAATCAGACATCATTTTAGTAAATAAATCTGTAATAGATTTCTGGAAGTAAAATCCTTACCCTTCTACAAATATTTTATCTTTCAAATGATGACACATTTTTACAGAATATGAATAAATATCAGCTGTTAAGAACTAAGTATGTGCACCTGAAGAGTTCATAAGTGTATTTTATTCCATGGCAACTCTGGACATACATAAAAAAAAAAAAAAGTTAATCTTCCTTTCTTTGCCCCCTGTGCACTACTTCTGCTGAATATATATGACGGAGACTAAGGTGGATTGATGGCTTTCACACGGGAGCACTTTACACATAGAACTTACATTCCCCCTCCTCCCATTTCATACCATAATTTCAACTCTGATAATTCTCTTTCAGCTTTCCCTAGCTGTATTTTCATTGGGTTTTTTTAACCATATAAATTATATTTTATGTATTTCCCAGAGTTGGAAAACTTTTAATCTTTTTAAGAAGCAAATTCAAATATATAAAGTAAATACTACACATGCTAACTAAAATGTAAAACAAAGCCAGCAAGATATCAGGAACTTTGTTCAATGGAAATGTCATTTGAGACGTAATACTGTGAACAAATTTATTTCTTCACAAGGCAAGCCATGTAGATCATCAAAAATCATGCATTACTTCTCTGGTCCTATTGTCTGTATTTAAAGATACGATTTTCTTGTAAATCTTACTAGCAGAGGAAAGGTTAATAGGTATTAGGGGAATCTTATCTATCAGCATTCACATGTCAAACTAGCCTGAACAACTGTGTTTTTGATGGTTTCATTCAATTTGTCTAATAAACTGTTGTTTCTGTGATATGGGTGATGGAAGCACTGCTGTTTCACTTGCCTTCTAGATCAAGATCTGGTGGAGAGACACTGTTCTGCAAGACAATGTGGCTTCACACACAGCATCTCTGCCTGTTTTACTTACTGATGCCTGAGAAAAAAACTCATCTGCTTGAAAACTTATTCACATTGCTCATGATACTGGAGATCTCGTAATAAATAAGTTGCCATTTGAATGTGGAAACCCTTCTCATTAAAATCTACCACCTCTTCTGTCTCTTCATCTTGACCCAAGACCCAACCTGAATCATAAAGCTTCAACTGTTGTGGCTAAAATTCCTCTAATTAAAAAAAAAAAAAAGTGGTGTAAAACTCTTGTACTTTTGTGTTTGTGTCACACAGTATTTAAGGTAGAAGGCTTAATACAAATATAAAAAAAAACCTTTCTGTAAGTGAGAAATGATCAGCTGTTTCCTCGTGACCCTTCTTATTATGAAACTCTTCCATACTATTGAGACCAAAAGAAAAAAACAAAAACAAAGATCAAAACCTAAACAAATCCACCCTCCCAATTTATTTTTGAGTCATTTTATAATTGCTAGCTGGCAGCTTCAGCTGAAAAATGAGTGAATACTCTTTGTCTGTACTCTGTTTTTCTATAAAAGCTTGATACCTGTTCAATTATCTGAAGACTTAACCACCTGGAGGCACCTACAAAATTTGTGAGTGTATTTATTCCAGTGTAAAAGTTCACTTGAAACTTAAAGTTCTGCTCCTGCCTTTGGCACCTGGCAGCTTGAAATCTCTCTCATCTCTAAACCCCACTGAGAACTGTAAAGCAGGAATTCCTCAAACTACCTCACTTGAAGGAATCAATCCAGCAAGTGTCACAAGGTGACACATACCTTATGTATTGTGGTCACACTCCAGAGACTGCCAACTCACCTCTGAAAGATCAAAGAGAAATGTGTTTATATGGGGTCCTGAAATAGTCAGATGTAAACCTTGGCTTTAAACCTTGCATCTAAGTGATTTTCTCCACTTTTGAAAGAAAGCCTCCTGTGAGGAAAATTAGCACCACGAAACAGATTTTGTTAAAATGGTATTTCATATAATATTCCATACATAATGTCCAGTGATTTATAAGAATATGTATTAAATGTTCACCATGCCAGGACATATATTCTGTTATTTTTGCTAAGGCTATAGGAATTGTAACCCCAGGTAGAATTCTAATTTCCTAAACCACTCTGAAATACTGAATTCTAGCATTTGCTAGAGAAAAGGAATAATGAAATGAAGGAAAATGCTGTTTAGTTTGATTCAATGTCCTTTAGCTCCATTACATAGAAGCCTTCAATGTGCTTTAACCTGAAAAATGCTTCATAATAGAGTAAAAATGTTGTCAGTTGTAATTATCATTCTTGGATAGGAACAAATGAGGCAGTAACTGTTTCAAGGTACAACGAAAATGGACTCATTCAGAGAAGAGATCATTTTGGATATAAAAAACCCCTAAGTGTAACCTTTAGAAATTCCAACCAATACTTAAGAAATCGCAAATAAATACAGGCTCTTATTGATTATTTACTCAAATTGCTGAATTCCACTAAGTGGTATCAAAATTGCTAGGGGTTTTTTTTTTAGATTTGGGAAAAAATAATCCCTTCATGCTCTGAACTGCAGCTGAAAAGATTCCTCTGTGCAGCAGAGATAGAAGCATAGGCTCTATGTGATGAGTTCAACTCAATTACACTATAACTGAGTGAAGTCTGCAATGCGGACGAGACCTGTGTGGGGTATTCAGCAGTTCAAGGACTGAACCATCCAATTTACTGAAGATAATGAAATGTGTCATAATCATTCCCACTGCAAATGCTCATGTGGAGAGGATTTTTCATTGATGACAAACATATGGACTGACAAAGGGAGCAGGTGTGAAATTGACTTAGTTAAAGCGGAGCCTCAAATCTAGGCTAACTTCCCTCTGATATGTCAAACTAGTCTCAGTTCTGCCCTAAAAAATCTCACAGTGCTTAGGATCACTAATAGTCATCATAATAATACTTAACGCTTGCACAGGACTTTATGTTTTCAAAGTATGTATAAATTTGCATTTCTGTCTTACTTGTGTGTGGTCCTGGAATTGATGCTCAAGATGAGGAACATTGAAACTCTGCACACTTTTCTCAGTGACAGGGCTTCGGTTATTTATCATTTTTCAAAATGAAAGAAGGGTGAGGAGAGGTAAGAAGGAAAGATTGGTTTCAGATGGGAGCTGACAGTCTTTCCTGTTGTCTATCACCTAAGCTTCATCAAGAGGAGAAATATCTGGAGTAAATAATCTTTTCTTTTTAGAAGTGGATAAGATAGGGACATGAGGTCCTAACTCATCCTCCTCCTAATTCTACCATCCATCCCCATAGAGGAGGAGGATAGTGAGGGTGGTAAAGAGAGGTGACACAATACTAGTAACAGATTTGAACAAGGAACACAGGACAACTTGAACATCAAGTGTAGAAAACAAAATCTCAAATAGGCTAAAAGAGGACAGAGCAGAAAACGGAGACATTCAAGAACTGTGAGGAAAATCAGTTTTGCAGTGGCACAAAGAAACTAGTATGTGGTTCTTCTGCTCCTTGCTATGAGACACAGATGTCATACTGAGAAGAAAAGAGGGAGAAATAAGGGGCATAGGGTTTGCTGCTCTTACTGAGCTAGAGAAAGACAGTAGGAAGAAATGCTTGTTAATGGAAACCATCCAACAGCGGCAGATATTAATCCACCCTATGAGATGACAACCGACCTCATGTTCCCCTAAAACGAAACCTGTCAAAGACAGTATAACACACAGGACCTTTTCCATGTTTCCAAATCTTTGGTGTCAAATTAAATTGCATATTTTTAATTGATAAACAAAAAGAAGCATAAGAGGAAACTTGGGGGAAAAAAAGAGGGAGGAGGGTATACACTGTGTGAAGTTAAAAAAAAAAAAATTAAAATAGCATAGGACAGCATAGATAAAAGACTAAAAATAACAGTAATAGGAAAGAAAATGGGTATCATAAATTTAAAAATTAGTCTCAAGACAAGCAGAATTATAGGAAAAAATACAAACCTGCAATAGGATAAAGATGGGAAAGTTAGAATCTAAAATTAAAAAGCAGTCACCTTGATCTCCTATTGACAAACATTCAGAAAAAAAAAAGGGCAAGAAAGTGAGAAAATAGGACATGGCATGCAATCAATAATATTAGACCATTATTATTTTTATCGACTTCATCAACATTATAGTATATTTATTTTCAACACAGATCTTGGAAAAGGTTTCCACTCTATAAATTTTTATTTTTACTGAGAATAAAACTTATTTTTATTTTGGACAGTTTTAGTCTCACAGAATCATATTTGACTGGGTCCGAATAAAGGAGAGTGCTATGAAAGGCTCACACTTACAAATAGTGCCCTTTTCTACCAAAGAAGCTCCTAAACACTCCTATAAAAAGTAACAGACCATATTGTACACAGGTATGTAATAAAATTTGTGACAAAAATGTCAAGACCCAATCAGTTGTGGTTTTTATTTGTTACTGATTTTTCACTGTGAAAACTCAAATCTGATTTATATTCACTGAGGTATATAGATGCAGAACAAATAAGTAGAATCAAAGTGAAATGATAAAGGATATAAATGCACCTACCTGTGACACTGTATCTGTCTTAGGCTGCTCTGATGAAGGCATTTCTACGTTTCTAAAGTGGTTTATGCAGAAAGATGATGAGAGATATCTAGAGGAAATTTATCAATATTCTTTTCTTAAATCTGCACGGCAGCAAAATATTTCTAGTTTAACCTATACTACTCTATATAGGGTTTTTTTTAATACTTGAATATGTTATGATCTGAGGAAAGGTGGGGTATTCACCTCAAACTTTGTGATTGAGGCAATCAGTGTGAACATGGTAACTCCTTTTGATATGACCAACAAACATGTGCTGGCTTGCACGCTTCTTTTTTTCATCTTGCACTGGTGTTGGCTAGGATAGAGTTACGTTTATTGACAGTAGCTTGTAAAGGGCTGTGTTTTGGATTTGTGCCGAAAATGGCATTGGTAAGGCACTGATACTGTAGTTACAGCTGAGCAGAGCTTACACAGTGCCAAGGCCTTTTCTGTGTCTCACCCCACCCCACCAGTGAGTGGGCCGAGGGTGCACAAGGAGTTGGGAGGGGACACAGCCACGACAGCTGACCCCAAATGCCCAAAGGGACATTCCACACTGTATGGCATCATGCTCAGCAGTCGCGCTAGGGAGGAGGTTGTCAGTAGGGGGCTCTGCTCAGGGACTGGATGGGTATAGGTCACTTGGAAGTAGTGAACAATGGTTTTCATTGCCATCACTTGTCTTTAATGGATCTTACCTTTCTCTATTTTTTTCTTTTTTCCTTATGGTTTTATATTTTTAAAAGTATTACTAAAATTTCTTTTTTGTGAGTTTTCTGACTTAGAGCCACCAGGCCTACTCCACTAAGAGATGACTGACTAGCAGAAAGCCTTGTTTTAAACACAAACAACAAGATTGTAGTTGCATCAGACAGCAGCAACACAAAGAGCTGGTAGGTGTTATCCTTTATTCAGCAGAGAGGACCCCATCTGCAAGGACAGCGGGGTCTAGCAACACTGCAACCGACTGTACCTCCCGTGGCTGAGACACTGAACTCCTCTGAGTTTTCCACACAGGAGTATTTGCACAGTTGCCTTTGAAGTGACCCCCTAGAAATGTCCCTCTAGGAAGGCTAGATTGAATTGAAATGCTGTTTTAGCTCCCACCTTGCCTGAGGAGGCCGTACTGCTCAGGCACAGAGCATGACCATGTCTGCCTTTGATCCCTTTTACACACCACTTTCCCTACATGATGTGCTGCTCTGCTGCTCTCATTGTCATGGTTCTTAGAGAGAATTAGGTATTACACTGACCTTTCACGTGTTTTTGTAAACTCATATGGGCAGAAAAATCCCCTTCTGCCTGTACTGTGTGGGTGGAACCTTTGTAACTGCTGCATAACATATTGCAACTGAACAAAGTACCAAATGCCTCAGGTCTTTGACATAGAATACAGCTGCTAAATATTAATAAAGCAAAGACATAATAATCTCTTTACGTGTCAGACGCACACAAAAAATAATTACAAACAGTGAAATCCTTAAGCCAGTTTGATAGTTTTTAGACATTTAAAAACGCTTTATGAATTGTCATACAGTAAAATTTACAGTCTGTCTTGAACTTATAAATCAAGCAATCTTTGTCAGAAACCTTTCGTAGTGTCCAGATCTAGTACAGGTTATTTTACAAAATATTAGAAGCAGTTTAAGCAAATGATGTTCCAAAAAATAATTATGTTTCCTATATGACAATCAAATTAATGTAACTAAACCTCGAGAACAATTTTTTCTTGTTTTTCAAATAAGACAAAAACAAACAAGAATAAAAGCCAGTTTTGG
Organism: Pachycephala philippinensis; assembly: GCA_013397055.1. Classification (NCBI taxonomy): domain Eukaryota; kingdom Metazoa; phylum Chordata; class Aves; order Passeriformes; genus Pachycephala; species Pachycephala philippinensis. The sequence goes on along the minus strand of VWZT01003745.1, from coordinate 615,151 downwards.
CCTGACACCTTAAAGTTTTCTCCGGTGGTAGAGGCAAAGTCTCTTAAGCATCTCATTCTATATCCATCTTTGTTTAAAGACATACATCAATTACTGGAAAAGTTCAATTCTATGTGACATAGTTGAGATCACATCTTGAGTCCAGGGCGACCTGCAAAAGACAAACCATGTGCTTCTTCAGTGTATTGTTCTTCTTCCTCTTCTCTAAGTTACTCAGCATGATACTCATGAGAAGATGATCCCAGACTTCATTCCTAATAACTGACTTAAAATAATGCACTATTCACAAGAACTGTGAATATCTTCACTTATTTTACCAGAGTAGCAGGTCTTTTGAGTTGTATTTCTCCTAAAATCTTAAATGTGTGTGTGAGAGAGCAGGAGTGGGGGAAGGGTGGTGAGTTGGAGAAGGAAAGAAGTGTTCAAAGTCAGTTTAACCGAGGGAATAATGAGGTCATATGAAAATGAAAGTGCTCTTATGTATCCTTGTGTCTTCATATGACATTCAAAATAGTGCTTCTGAGCATTATATTTCAAAATAAAAACATAATAAAGAAGAAAACAACAACATAATAAAGAATCAAGGACCTTGAAATACTGAGTTAACCCAACCACAGAAAAATCAAATCAATTGAAAGCCTTGAGGTAACTTGCATCTCTAATATACTGTATGTGCAAGAAAACACTCTGTCTCTGGAGTTTCTTTCCCCTCTGGAATGTTTCTGCTATTGTGATTCATTTGTTTTTCCTAATATTTCTCTAGGCAATGATATCAGTGGTATATATTTTTTTTTTTTCTCAGATAAGTGAATTCATTTGAGATTTTACCCCCAGAGGACTTTGAGGAATCCCATGAATACATCAAAAAAGGCTGCACTAAAAAATCAAACCCTGTATTAAAAAAAAAAAAAAAATTCTGGACAGATTTCAGTTATGTATATTAGAAAAGTCCAGTTTATATCAATTGCATCAACCAAGTTCTGTCTTCTTTCTGCTTTGTATTTTTTTTTTCTTCTGTTAAGACCATTCTTTCTTTCTGTTCAGCTATGAATCAATCCTAGTACAATTTTCTAAGATTTTGGTTTTCAGCCTTCTGTAATGTCTTAAGGAGACAAAGTAATAACATTGAAGGAAGAATTCCTACAAACCCAACAGCCTTTTATTTGTTTAAAAACTGTACTTGAATCGCTACTGTTAGCAGATAAACAAGATGAGCTGAAATTTTTTTGAGGTCATCTCAGGACAAAAAGCTCAGAATTTCTATACTAACAAAAATTGCTGATGGTCATTGTACCAGAGTTTTTCTTTACTGTCTTCAAGAGAGCTAAAACATGCAGGTGTATGTCAAACAAGGATCTCCTTCATAATAAGCAGCCAGAATCCTCTGCAGCAGCTAAAGGGACTCATGAAAGGTGTGGACACATCTATCTAATCAAGAGATTTCGTCTTTAAATTCAGTTTTGCTTTCTTTTAAAAACCTAAGAACTATGTTCCTTAAACAAAGCTCAAAACTGAAAGGGGTTTTTTTTTCATTTTTTGGTGTTTTTTAGGGTTTTTTTTCTCCTGCCAGGCTGTGCTAAAATATCAATCAATGATATTTTTTCCCCATATACAAAATTGGGTACTCTCAATCAGTTAAGAATTGCCTTTTTTTCTGAGAAAAGGTCTAAAATTGTTCAGATGGTTCATTTCCAATTGTATGAACCACATAAGGACACCTATAAGGTCTGTGACAGAGCTTTTTGGAATAAATGAAAAGATTCCAATTTTTTTCGGTTTTGTGTCATGCCCTAAGATGGGATGGACCACTGACCAGATAGTCTCGTAATTTCTATCCTCTTGTACCATTGAAAACTTATTGAACCATTAGTTCCCTAATGTCCCTAATCTGGAAACAAATATTTTGTGTCTCAATAACTCTCCTTAATCTTAAGAGGAGGCTTAATCTAGATAAGGACAATTCTATTAATAATGAGGACATGCCTGATTTAAAGTTTGCCTTTACCTGCAATAATTGGGATAAGAATGAGCAGGTTTTCATTCATATTTCATGGTATAATAGTAATTTGCTATTGCATTTGCTAATTGAATTCATAACTCAAATATTTGTATTTTAAAGTGTTCAGCAGATCACATTACTTTTGAGTTCTAGTAATTCTTTTATGGATCAAATGTTCAGGAACAATGCTACAAAAACATGGAATCATAGACAACTGACACTAACTAACTAACAACATACATAAATAAATTTTAATTTTTCATTTTCAGTCCAGATTTATTTTATATATTTCTCGTCATCATATAGCTCAGAAATAAAACTAGAAAATAGACTTTGATATCAGTGAACAGTATTCTAAGCATAATTAATGAGAACTAGATCATGTCAAATGATCAAGAGTGATAGCCTCAGAAATTAAGAAACATATTGAAAAGCCTGTTAGGTGTGCTGTTTTCACTGCTACTCACAAACATACCTCTCTGAATCACACCCAGAGTTTTATAAGGGCCTTTGCCATCCTGAGAAAGAAGGTTAACTTAAGTCGTGTCATTGCCAAAGTATTTGCTCAGCAGTGAAAGAATTCACTGAAGTTGTGTCTATTTTACAGTGTCCTGTGTTGGAGTGAATGTTACCCCTGTATGCTGCTCTGACTCCATACATCAAACAGTTACAAGGGCCACAGAGTGCAATAGCTTCTCCTCTGGACTGCCAAGTAGTGTTAGAGGAGTACAAGATGGTATCAGAGTGGTGAGTTTTCTTGGCATCCTCCCTGCTGCTGAGACTCATATCAAAGCCTCCCATAACAGTATGGGTGAGAAGGGTGAAATCAGAGACAGAGGTATTCACTCTGATTCTCAACTTACTTTCGTCTCCTTATAACACGCTATGGCTCTGAAAAGCTACCCACAAAGCTAACACTTGTGTCAAGACGTACAAAGAACTATTCCTGTCTTTTCCTTATCTCAGGCAGAGGAGTCTGTCTCAGGGTCAGGGGCTTTGTGTGCCGAAAATATTCTTGGGCTGAGCAGCATTAAAGATTTTTACTTCCAGAGGGAGGATAATGCACAATCAGCCAGCAGCAGCCAGATTACATTGCAGATTATTGATACAAGGTGCTACAACTGAGACCAGAATATTTATGGTTAAAAAACCCTTAGATTTATCTTGAGTGTCTAGGAGAAGAATCACACCACAAAATGGGAAAAAAATTGATTACACAGAAATTATTCTTTTTAAAATCAGTTTGTGTTGAAATATCATTTTCATGACTCTTGATGTAGATTTTATACTGCTAATATCTTCTGTAAATAACTGCAATTTAATAATGATTTAATTAACAATTAGCGATTAATGATGTTCAGTGCAATACTCGCAGACCTCATGGTTTCATGTAAAGGATATATGGTACTTATAAGGGTTTTTCTAATATTAACATTACGTAGGCTAACTGATCAAAATGCCTGACAGGGTCAAATTTTTACTAGTGATCTGGTAAGATGTCTGAAAGAGGATTCTTAAGCTTTCTTAATATGTCTTTGGGTCAGGAAGTTTGATCTAATTTTAAAGGGTCTCTAGAAATTTCACTATTAATCGCTGGAAAATTGAAAAACTCCATGCATAATCATGGAAAGCAAAGTTAACTTAAAAATCTTCTGTGGTTTTTCATTGTCTTGTCATAAGGATCATTAATATTTGGAAATCCACAAAAAACCTATGGGGCTAATGCCATTTCGTATTTTCATAGGTATAGGATGGTGAAATATATTGATCAAAGATGGAAAATATCAGTACAAGGAGCCTGAAAAAATCATATAGAAAGACTTAAAAGACACTGATAAATGAACCATATGAAAAATGATGGGAAAAGATCAGATAGTCCAAAGTGCAAGATCATGGAACTTGGATAGCAGTTAGGTTAGCTTCTATAAACTGAAAGCAAATAACAGATAGGAAAAAAACTGACTTAATTACATTAGTATTGAAGATGTAGTCAGGTTGGAGGGGGTTTAGAAAAGGAACACAAAGATGATTGAAGAGCCACAAAGATGACCCAAGGATTAGGATGCCTGCCATTAAGAGGAAAGGCTCAGAGAGCTACATTTGATCAGCCTTGAGAAAAGAAGGCTTAGAACATATCATCATGCTCCAGTATTTAAATGGTGGCTACAAAGAGGACGGAGATCCTCTTTTTACAAGGAGTCACATGGAAAAGACAAGGGGTATTGTGTATAAGTTAATCTTGTGAAGGTTCCAACTGGACGCAAGAGGAACATTTTTTACAATGAGAACAATCAGCCATTGGAATAATCTCCCCAGGGAAATGGTGGATTCCCCAACCCTGGATAATTTTAAGATTCATCCGGACATGGTACTGGGACAGTTTTCTAGACCACGCTTTTGCCAAGAAAGGTTGAACCAGATGATCCTTCTGACCTCTTTTGATTCTATGATTCTAAGAATCAGGGAAGACTGTGGAAAAGGAAGCGTGTTCATACAAATTTTAAAATTAATAACAGAGCTAAAAGGACACTGGAAAAACATCTGTAGAAAAATGATATATGATGCTACACCAAGTAGGAAGGTAAACTCCTGGAATCTTTTCCAAGTCTACTTTCTAAGAGTCTAGTGAGCCTGGCAGGGTTAATTTAGAAAGACTGTGCCCAATTTCTATAACTGAAATTTAGAAAACTAGAAGTTTAACCTCAGGAAAAAAAGATCTTTTAATACAGCTCTGCAATGATCTCTCATAAGGAACACTTGTTCTATAGTAGAAACTAAAGTTTGGCAAAACCTAAACCAAGAAAGGATTTTGTTTCTCTTTGCAACAAAACAGGAGGGGGAAAAACACCATAGACATATTTAACTGAAGTTAGACGTTGATTTTTAAACATAACATTTTAGCAACAGACTGAGAAGTAGCAGGCATCAAAGCAATGAGGTTGTGAAAGATTAAGAATGACGGTATACAAAAATTGAGAAATTTCTTAAGGGATCTTGGTACTTGAAAGGGAAGGACGACACATTACGATGATCCACAGAATCAAATTAATGGAGGTGGAAAATCAAGAGATGCCTGGATTTTCACATGCTGAAATGGAGTCCTTTGAACTTTGTTGTATACTGCATTTGTAAGTAAAGAGATGACCATATAATATCATATTCAGATTCTTATAATTTCTATACTATAGTCAGGAACTGAGTTCCATTTCTACAGTGAGAAAATCGAACTCAGCGAAACCTTTCTCTCGAATGAAGGGAAAAAGTTCTTCAGCAGTGAAGAGGTTTAAATTTTCTCTCAATCCAGATGTGAAAAAGTAATTTCTACTTTGGTGCTGCAATAATGTCTTGGCTGGTAGGGTAACAGGAAACATGAGCTTTCATGTCCTCCCTTTGTTTTTTGCAGTACTGTTAATGCTCCCTGAAGTTCATCCAAGTTGTGCTTAGCAGCTGAGGAGCTGATGTTAATAATTAATTAAATAAAATATTTCATTTTTTAATAGAGACTTTGTAATTTATTAGTGCGATACAGTAGCACTTTCTTTGTAAATAATTCCTCACAACATTTCCAAGACAATGAGGTCTTTACCATATTTTTGGGTTTCTTTTAGTCATAGATATCTCTTACTGTCTTCTGATAGGATGACTGTCCTTGTCAAACCTGTTTGCTGGCTTTTGTCAATTAATTTTATCAGTTAAAAGAGAATTAAAAAGACTTGCGCATTTTGGAACAGATTCCGGAACAATTCTGATTTCAGATACTAGGCTGAAAAAATACGAACTATAAAAGATATGCTGATTTACAGCTCCATTTAGTACCAAGCAGACTTTACTGTGCTTTTCTTAAAAATAAGAAAGCTTCTGTATATAGTAATATGTAGTAATGCATTCACAGCCCAAGATACTATTGCATCTCAAGAGAAGAGTATGTTCAACAATAATGCACATGCTCATTTTGCATAATATGAAACAGATTCATCAGAATTTACTGTGAAAACCGTAAATGCTGGGTTCTGAAAGGCTTGTAAAATACTACAGAGTAATATACTAGAATGTAATGGTGGGGAGGGCTTAAAAAAAAAGTAGACAAAGAAGCAGAACATTCAGAATAGAAAATAACAAAGCAAAGAAATATAGAAGAAATGTGGGGAAAAGGGCAATAGGCAAGGAGAGAGCTGTGACAAAAGCTTCTATATACCACACGCAAGTTAGATTCTAATTACATCTGGGACACCTAAGCTCTAAATATACATACACTGCACTACATATCCTACACTGGTCACCATTTTCTCTCTTGCTCCTTTCTTAGCCTTTCATGAATCCTTTGGAATTTTAATCTTGTCATTAAAGTTCCAAATATGCTTTCCTATTTCTGAAATGTGAAACATTTTGGGGAAAAAAATCACGTACACACACAAAAAATCAATAAACATTACACAGTCTTTTTTACTATGCTAAAAGACAGGTTTTCTAAACCACTTTGGACTGCAAGATCATTTCAAGGTACAATACATCTTCATCTGTCACAAATTGGCACAGCCATTATGGAAGCAGAGGAGATATGATTTGCAATGATGAAAATCTGCCCCTATGAAGTTCACAGATTCTACTTCTGTCTGAATAAGATTTAAAAAAAAAGAAAAATCTATTTTATTTTGGGCACCAAACGACCTCACTACCCACTTTAACTTGCCTTTGTACCTTTCATCCTCTTTTCTTACTCTTCATTTTTCTTCTACAGATAGGTTGCCGTATAACACCCCTCAAGAAGACAAAGAATTTGAAGACTGGCCACTAAATGTATGGATGTGGTGGGTTGACCTTGGCTGGCTGCCAAACAGACACCCAGGTGCTGTCTTGCTCCTCAGTGAAACAGGGAGAAAAAACAAGACAAAAACCCTCATGAGTCAAAATAAATACAAGGGAGTCATTTACCAATTACCACTATCATGGAGAAAACAGAATCTACTTAAGGAAAATATATTTCATTTTTTGCCGATTAAAGTACATTCAAATGATGAGAAAAAAACCCTAAAATATCACCCCACCTTTTCTCCCAGGCCTGACTGAATTCCTTCATTCTTGACTCCTCTACCTCATCGCCAAATAGAGCAGGGTAATGGGGAATGGGAGTTGTGGTCAGTTTATACCAGCTCTTCCATGCTGCTCTTTCTGCCTCACGCTTTTACTCTCCTCCATCATGGGTCCTTCCCATGGGATACAGACATGGACTCTCCACAGACTGCAGCTTCCTTCAGAAAATATCTATCCACTCCATGGCTTGCAGTGTGGCTACCTGCTCTGGTGTAGTCTCCATGAACTGCAGGGGAACCTCTGCCCTGCTCTGGCAGGAACACCTCCTCCCCTTGCTGTCTGTAGGGCTATTTCTCACCCTTTTCTTTCACAATTACTCCTCTCCCACAGCTACTGTGCACTGTTTTGCCCTTTCCTGAGTATGCTTGGCTGTGCTGGATCCACTGGAGCTAGCTGGAAACCAGCTGTATCCAGCACTGGACAGGCCCTCCTCTGCAGCCCTCTCATTGCCAAGGCATTGACACCTACACCCAATACATTAGGTAAAACGTGTGGAAAGTTACAGCAAAAATACAGATGACAGGATGCTTCCTTGGCCTACTTCTTTGACACAGATATTTTCTATCTCTCATGAGTACAGTCCGCTTCTCTGCTTCATGCGGAGGCAAGTTTATGAATCTAATTTTTTACCAGATTGTTGTTTCTTTAGCTGATAACAAGAAACTGAAGATCAGCCTTATGTTTTAAGCATCACATTTCTTGGCAGAGCAACCAGGATATTGTAAAACTGACAATATTCCAATATTTAGGAAGTAGTGCTGCTGAAATTGTATTCAGAGAAGTGCCAGTAAATTAGTGTAATTAGCTCTGAGAAACTTCTCTGACCTATTTCAGACCTTCTATTCATCTCCATTCAAACTTTTTTGAAGAGTCATCATGAATTTTACTTGTTAGTGAGTGAGCAAGAGAACTGTATCTTGTGTTAATTAAAAGAAAATTAAAGGACTTGGCAGATAGGAAAAATCTAGAATAGAATTGTGTTTCTCTAACTTGCATGCATATATCACTTCTGGAAACTGCTTTATTTTCCCTAAGACACTACCCCTGATAAAATCAAGGGTCACAGTTTTTGGGTTTTTTGTTTGATTTGGGTATTTTACCTTTTCATAGGAGAAGTGTACATTTTAAATGTACAATCCATACAATTATCATGCCTTCAGACTTTCCCAGTGCTGAAGTGGTTAAAATATACTAAGCAACAAACAGGACATTTTTCATCTTCTGTCATACTTTTCCTGTCAGGTAGAAAAAGAAGGGGACAAAAATAGATTTAAAAGAAAAAAAAGTGGTATTTGGTAGGAAGATCACATTAAGTTAAATATTCCTGTGAACCATGGTCCATAGCTTGCAGTAAAGGCCAGACTTGGACATCTAGATTATAAGACAAAAAAATTACAACACAATAGTGGGATTCAGCAGGGGCTTAGACAGCACAGACAAAGACTGGACTTTCAGGTTCAACCACTGTGCTGCACAGTCCAGCAATAACACCCTTAAATTTAGCTTTTTCGCATGGAATACTTAAATGCTTCCACAGTGAGTCAATGATAAAGGTATTCCTTCATCAGGGACTGTAGTTATAGGACAAGGAGTAATGATGTCAAACTGAAGGAGGGGAAACTTACAGTAGATGTGCAGAAGAAATTCTTTACTGTGAGGGTGGTGAAGCAGTGGAAGAGGCTGCCCAGAGAAGCTAGGCAACCCTGGCCAGGTTGGATGGGACTTTGAGCAACTTTGGTCTACTGAAAGATATCCCTCCCTATGGCAGGAGGGTTGGAACTAGGTGATCTTTAAGATCCGTTCCAAACCAAATCATTCTGTGATTCTATGATTCTGTAGAAACCACATGAGTTATGAGGCACTCTATGTAGAAGACTAATCTTCAGCCAGCTAGATATTTGGCAAAGTAGGTGGTTTTGAGAGCTAATATTGAAAATATCAAGGTCTCATGAATCTAAAAAGGTAGTCAGATTCCAAAAATGACAAAGAAGAAGAAAGGTGTTATATGTAGACAAGATGGTAGTAATATAGCAGTGCAATCTCTATTCTGGACAAAGAATAGTGAAAAAGAATTCTCTCATGGAAATAAAATGAGGTTTCATACCAGAAGTTCAACATTTTGACTTAAAAAAATTACCCTTCTCAAAGAAGAATAAGCCTTCTTTGAAGCTTTCTTATCATGGTGCAGTTTTTCATTAAAAAATTACACCTATTAATTATTAACTTACACAATTTCAAAATAGAAAAAAAAGAACAAAACTAAAACACCCTGGAAACGCCCTTTTCAATATCAGCAGTAAGTGAACAAGATGATTTCTGCCGACACAAAGAAGCTGGAAAAATTCCCATTACTACACAAAGGCATGCGGCATATTGAGAAAACCTATGCTTCAGGAGCAAGTTGTCCTACTGGGAAGCAGCTGCACCAGACTTTGTAGCTTCTGTTACTGAATGTGAGTATGGAAACTATGGGGTGTCTATCATTAGTGCCTCAGCACCTTGTAGAATTTCATGTTAGGTAGACATCTATGTGAAGAGACAACCTTGTGGTAACGTTTGTAGCATGCATCAAAGGTTTCATTTCTTCAACAAGGGAATGCATTATCTTACAGGGGACATAATAACACCATTCACATCATCTCATAGTGCATCATGCAATATAACCTTCCAGTTATGCCAGTTGGTGATTCACCCATCTTATGTTAGAGACAGCAGCAGCTGGTGCTATCAGTGAGCTTCTTCTAAACTGTTTTGAAATCTCAAAAACATAGTTGAACAAAAATAAGGAGAAATTTTTAATTCATATATGAACTAGAAAAAATTGTCCATCATCACACTTAAAGGCTGACAAAGTGCTTTTTGAAGCTAGTCTGTGGGGTTTGGTATTTTTTAATTCATATTGTATGTCTTAAAACATTTTCTTTGGGTGTTTGTTTGGGGAGGTTTTTTTTTTGTGATAGTCTGCACCAACTTGAGTTATCATAAGCCACTTCAAATTATCTAATTTTGTTCACTTCCTAGAAGAACCAACGCTGGAATACAAAGAAAGCCTTCAAAACTAGCCTTGATTTTTGTCAGTCATGGATACAATTCAGTTTGGGGTGGGGGGGGAGGGCAATAGGTCTTGGCCCATATAACATAAACAGGATGCACCCTCCTAAAACATTCACATTTTAGCTGATTGCACCACAGTAGTGTGTGCTAAACTATCAAAATATCAGTAATTTGTAATAAAGATAGGCCATTAACTAGTGGGATGGAGCATCTCTCCTTTGAGGAAAGGCTAAGAGAATTCAATTTGTTCAGCCTGGAGAAGAAAATGTTGGGGAAGATGAAATAGGAAAAATTTATAAATATGATCACATAGCAAAAGATGCTGACAATGTGGAAACTGCAGGCGAGATTGAAATGAAGGCATGCTTTGAGATACCAGGCCTCAGTTACTGAACAACTAGAAAACAATGGCTTGGCCGACTGAAGGTAATCCCCCGTTGATGAAACAAAGCCCTCTGTTTGCTGACAAGTCCAAGGGTCAGAGCAGACCCTGCTAGCTTAGCAGCAAGGGTCCAAGAAGTAGTTTTTAGGGTTTAAAGTGTAATGTAGTATGGTAATGTAAGGATTCTTATAGGCTATATGTAAATGATATAGGATTTGTGNCTTCTCTTCACTTCTTGTCACTTCTTTTTACTTCTTACTTCTCACTCTTCACCGCTCACTTCTTACTTTCTTGTCTCACTCTCTTGCTCCCTCTTGCTTTCCTGGCCTGCTTCGAGCTGTGGCTGGCAGCTCCAAGCAAGGCCTCTATAGCTATGTCCCTACCAATAAACCTCATGCTCTAAAACCTGCTTATAGAGATCCCTCATCATTAACCGTCCAGCGCAGGAGGCCTTTCCCTACAGAAAAGGCTTCAGGGTGACCTAATTGTGCCTTTCCAGTACCTGAAGGGAGCCTACAAGAAAGATGAAAAAGGACTATTTACAAGGACACGTAGTGACAGGACAAGGGGAAAGGGCTTCAAACAGAAAGTTTAGATTAGATGTCAGGAAAAAAATTCTTTACTATGAGGGTGGTAAGTCACTGGAACAGGTTGCTTAGAGCACTTGTGGATGCAGCATGCCCGGGCCAGGGCCAGACTGGATGGAGCTCTGGGCCATATGATCTAGTGAAAGACGTCCCTGCCCATGTCAGGCAGGTTGAACTAGATGTTCTTTAAGGTCTTTTCCAACCCAAGCCATTCTATGATTCTATAATTCTATAGTTTCATCACTGTCACAGGAGGATGTCTTTAGGAGAACCATACATTACATTACTTACAAGGTGGTATCTACAGTGTCCTTCAAACTGTTCTGTGCAGACCTACTAGATACTGCTGATAATGTGATAGAATTGGGAACAGCCCAGAGCTCGTGAGTGTCCATCTACTATTTCTATGGTAATACAGAAAAAGTAAATTTAAGTATTAGATGTTTTGACAGATTGGGGTTTTTTTCTTTATGCTTAAACAAAAAAATAAATCACGAAATACCCTTTACTGGTCATGAAAATGTCAGTCCAGACTCAGTGCTGGCTATAAGCCAGTATGATTTCTGTTATTCTTTCTAAGTATCAACTCCATGAATTTCTGTGTTTCGCAACACATAATTAAAGCCAATTCTTCCTAGTGATGGTACTTGCTCTTTCGTATAGCTGTCAATTTGTTTTCCAACATCAGCTATACAATAGGCAATATGTAACCATGACACCAATTAAATAGAAAAACATACAAAAGCCAGACTGATTTCCTGAGTTTACAGTCTCTGTGTTCTGGTAGATTCTTTTAGGTTATAGGATAGATACATTTTCTGTGGATTTTCTATGGAAGTAATTTTGGCATTGCTTTGAATGCTGTTTGTTATCTATACTAGACAAAATTCTTATTAGCACTTTCCAAAAATACTTTGAATTTAACTGTCGATATTATACAGTATACAAAACTGTTCTTTACTTACTTTAAATGTAAACTCTTTGGAATAAAAGGCTATATTTTAAAGAATATTATTTTTTTAATTTTCTAGAATAAAAGCCAAAGTGTCTTCCTTACTTCACTGAATAATTACAGCTTAATGTGTCATGTCACCATGCACTGTTGAAAGTTAACTAAGATCTTAAATAATTTTGGGAACAAAAAGATGTTACCTTTGACTCTTCTTTATAATTAGAGTTTTGTATTTTACCTAGTGCACTACATAGAATATTAGTAATTATTATTTTTCATATACACAGAGAATGTGTCAGTAACGGACAGGAGAGCAGCAAATTCTTATTGTTTTTAAAAAAATATATATACTAGCCAGCTTTCCAGCTGGTGTAAATCACTGCCTTCATGTAGCCTATGCAGTTTCTGTCAGTATTATCACCCACACTACTTTTCCTAACCTTTCCTTGTTTTATCCCAGCACAGTGTAGATGTTATTATGAAAGAAGTGCAGACCTTGACAGAGAACCTGGTACAGCAGATGAGACAAAAAAGAGAAATACAAATTGATTATGGTGTGTTTTGGACCAGCACTATAACAACTTTCCCTTCAAACCTCATTAGGCATTTTCCTTTCTTCAGTCTGTTCTGCCTGCCTCTGCTCCTGCCAGTAGAAAATGTCACACTTCCAAAGATGTGCAGACATTTTAAACCTTTCTGTCACATGCCTTCAACCCAGAACATTGTTTTCTTCAGATAACTACACTTTTCTTCCACTAATGATGGACTGTATTCATATCTGCTGTAACACTATTTTGGGCCACAAGGCTTTCTTTAAATCTAATGTGCCTAAGTTATAGACAGAGCCAGGAAATGCATTATATACAAACACACTGAACTTGAATGCCAAGTCCTTCACAAAATCTCCTCTTTGGTGCTCAGGATTACATTTATCAGTGTCTGTGTTTAATATCGTGATAAATAAAAATAATACATTTAAATTATATTGTTAAAGAGTATACATAATAGTTAAGTAATTCAACAAAACTGAATTGCTTTTACCTTGTGGGAATTCTCTTATCCTTATTTAGGTTAAAAAAATTTAGAAAGGGGAAAAAGAAAAAAAAAACAGTCCTGGAAGAAAAAAAAAAGTCTTCTAATTTGTCATTAAAAAAAAAAAGTTCTAATGCAATTAACTTCTTTGGACTTATTTTTGTCACACCGCTGTGTGTATATATGTGTGTATATATATATATATATATACACACATGGTTTTTACCTCATAATTTCCTAGAGTTTACCAAGTTTCATAATTATGTATTTTCATAAGGTTCATAATTTCAGAAATTAACTTGATCTAATGACTTCTGGAAGTTCTTGCCAAAGGATAGTACAAAAGGAAGAAAAGCATCCAAGAGGATATATTTGGCTACTGCCTACATGTGGGGTACTATTCTGTTAAGAGTTTAAGTGTAAGGTAACTGTGGACTTTCCCAGATTGAAAAACAGTGTGCAATAAAGTAGGTAGAGAATGTACAGCTACTTAAAGCTAATTGTCTATGTGGATTATTTTAGCATGAAAAAATAGCATATTTGTAAAACTAGCTGACTTTAAAGTGATTTATTCTATATGTGCTTGATATTTCCACACTGGAAATGAGCCCCTATTAGCAATAACACATCAATTTAGCTGTACGGGCAAATTCTCTGAGGATATGTGAAATTAGAAGTCTAAATTATGTAAGAGTTTCTTACAAATTGAGGTCATGAACCCTATAAACAATGGGGAGTGAGTTTAAGTTTCTTCCTTTAAATAACTGTCTTAGATTTCTATAGCTTTCCTCATCTTTCCTTTGCCACCATAGCATTCTCTGTATTCTTTATATGCGTGCAATCTCTCCTCACATATATATGTATGTATATATGTGCATGTGTGTCTAAATATATATATTTGTCTCTATGTGTGTTTATGTATTCCCACTGAGTTTTGAGATTTTAGCTGCAACCTTATGTGCTTAAATGAAGATGTATTTAAACTGATGTATCCACTGAGGTGTCAGCCAGGAGACTCCAGGGACACCTTTTTCTGGGAGAGGTCACTTTCTATCTCAATCTGATGACAGCTGTTACTCCAGCTTCTTCTTCAGTATGTCAGATTTTTTATTTTAAAGGTCCAGGGACATTTTTGTAAGACAGTCACTTCTTTCTCCCTCCCTCACCCTTGTCTCTTAGTCCTCTCCTATATATTTTACTTTATTTTATTTTAATTTATTTTATTTTATATTATTTTAGTAAAATGAGACTGTGACAACTCAAATCTTATTCCAGGTACTGAACAGATTCCTGCAGCATGACATCTTTTTGCAGTGCTAGCCAGCAGCAATGACATTTTTCTGTCCAACAGGAGGTGTTCTAATGATACACAGCAGTAGCACTAGTCGGAGCCTAAGTGGCAGCCAATGTAGCATCAGCTCAGTCACTTCAAATTAAGTTTGGATGATGAATCTGTAGAACTGCAGAGCTTATGAGGCTGAGACACAGAGTTTATGTGATTACTTCTCTTTTATGTTTTTTTCCCTTTTTCTATTACATTTGATTTTTTAAATCAAACCGTGATATACATGGTTAACTTAAGGCTTATAGATGGCAGGATGGAACTTAACTGGGATATAGAAAAAATACAAAATCTTGGGAAAATTGAACTTGCAAGCCTGAATGAGTAGCTGGTGGCTGAAACTGTTGTAAATGAAGATTCAGATACAGGAGCTACTCAGGGTTTCATTGTTGCCCAGCAAAGCACTTTGCCTAAAGTTCACTATCCTGGTAAAGAAACGTAAGAAAAATGAGGTTAATATCTTGTTCTTAAAGGAACAACACTCTCTGACACATTATCTTATTTCTGTTAAGCTTGTTAAAAATAAGCCTGTCCTGAAGTAATTTTGGAAGAACTGAAAATATAGTTGCATTACTTCATTCAAAAAATAAAAAGAAACCAAAGAAATAAAATTTTTTATTCATCATGATCATTAACTATGTTATAAAAACAGGTATAAAACACAACTGGAACATAACCTACATTATAGTCAACAAAATAATACTGTGTGCTTCTCTAATACATTTCAAAGATCACAAAAAGTCTCAAAGGATATGTATATGCAACACTATTTTAGAGCACAGAAATGTTTTTTCATGCCAATTTAGAGATGAGGTACCATAAATTAAAAGTTTCATGTCACAAAAGGATTTTGCTATAACAGGAATAAAATTTGTATCTCCAGAGAATAGGCTTTACCAGGATAAATGTATTTTTGTTTTCTTGGACCTCTTTTCTTTTATTAGTGAGATGTTCTCAGAAGTATATAACAAGTTACATTGCCACTGTGTACCCGTCTTTTCTGTTATTTGAATGAATACAGTCCATTTACAAGTGTTTTCATTTATTTCTGTGATATATCTTTTTGCTTATAAAGGAAAAAACAAACAAAATAAACCCTCTTATTAACAGCTAGGTTTCTTTTATTGTCACTGTGCTTGCACATAGAGGACAAATGTATATACTGTAAGTAGGGCAAGAAGAGGACTGGAGTATCTCTCCCTAGGACCAAGGGATATAGAACGAGTGGCATTTTGCCAGCTTGTTTACACCACAGTGTTACAATCTGATTATTAAAATTATTAGAGATACCTCTGCCCAAATTAAGGTGTAAACAAGACCATACGCCGAAGTCAATAGTATGGATTTTATTTAGCTGTAAAAGTAAGGGGGAGAGAGAGAGAGAAAGAAATAGAAAAGTGAGGAGACTGAGAGGGTGTGGTGGAGAGGGAGAGAAAAGAAAGAGAGAGACACATTAAGTGGAACAACAATCATCAGCCCTATAGAGCCCATGGTGTCCCAATGGTCCTCTTCTTCTGGTCTTCTCAGTGGTGGGGGTTGCACGAAACACACAGTTCCACGGGTTAGTGCAGGTCAGGTGCATTTGGGAATGCCTAAGAACCTCCTTTGCCTTATCAAATGAGTCTGTGGGCTATGGCCTCTCCCACACCAAACCCAACCCGAGCTGATTTTCAGCACAGCTGCTGTTGGCTTTCCTTGTGGATACATTCTTCTCCCCAAGCCATGCTTACTTCTCCTTAGACTTGAGATAATTGGATAATAGTGCCACCTTTATCTTATCTCAAGTTCCTATCAGGTGACTTAAAGTCCAGCTTCCCAAAATCCAGGAGGCATATTCAGGCAGAGTGTGTTTCAGTGGTGCCAGCTTCTTTCTGTAGGTTTCCATAGTGAGCAAGGACCTTTGGTGATCTTAACAGTGATAAGACAATTTTGATTTTTAAGTCTCTTTACCGATGCTTGTAAGCATCTCACTTGTACTGGCTAGTCAGCCAGATCCAATAATCTCTATCAGTCAGAGAACTCATATGGATCGTCCCAAAGATGTCAGCCTGGCTTCTCAAATCATAGAATGTTAAGGGATTGGAAGGGACCTTAAAATCTTCTACTCCCAACTCACTCTGCCATGGGCTGGGACATGTCCGACGGGGCCAGGTTGCTTGAGGCCGTATCCACACCTACAGATTGGGCAGAGAAGTGGTTGAGAGAAGCCCTGCGAAGAACACCATTGAAAAGTTTCTAAAATGCAGGGATTTTTCTGTTTAGAAACAGTTGTGTTTAGTTATATTCTCTTTTGTTTCACAGAAATATCCCACTAAATTTATATTACTTTGTATTCCACAATGTGCAAACTAATGAGGACATTTAGCTTTGTGACTCTTACACATTAATAAGGTGAAAGACTACATTTCAGAAACACGAAAACATATAGAACGGGAAAGTTTACCAAGCCCAAAAGTACAAAAATTATAGAATCAAATAATCATAGAATGGTTTGATTTGGAAGAGACCTTAAACATGGTTCCAATTCCCCCACCATGGTCAGGGATGCCAGCCACTAGATCAAGTTCCACCCTATATCTTTAGGGGGAAAAAATGTTTAGATAAAGTTTCTGTAGTCATGCATTTGGATCTGATATTTTCAGTCTCTTTTGAAGAAGATACAGTGTAAATGACTCCTATAATATAAATTTACAGACTTCTTCAGGGCTTGATCAATTACAAACAAAACTTGAGTTCACAGCTTTTTGTTTAACAAACAGTTTTTACTTCAGAAAGCGTTTGTAGATATCTGGTCCTATTTACATGCAGACACATCTACATGTGCACTTATAGTTGTAATACACTCAAGGAAGGAAAATCAATTTAAAAATATCTTTGTGCTACAGAGTAATGTTAAGAATATGCAACAAGCGATGTAATATACATGTAATAATTGTGTTTTATGATGGCCAGTTTTCATTTAGGTTTCATTCAGATTTAGGATCATCACTCTCATCTAGTAAATACCAAGAGCTAGCAAGGTATTTGTGCTCATTTTCTCTGCAAATTAATTTACATTTGAAACCCTTTTGTAGTACTCCATATATCTACTCATTATCTATTGAGACACTAATACAAACCAGCAAGAATATTATGAGTAAATACTTCCACATATTATAAGAGACTAAAAATTCCAGTAAAACTTATTCAATTACTTAATATTAAGCCTTAGAAAAAAGAATGGGTTTTGAAGACAAAAGAAACCAAAACTTCAATTTTGTTGATAATATCCAGTAATTCAAATATAAATACATGTATCATCAGTACACTTGCCTTATCAATTTATTACCTGATCTTCTCTGAAAAGTAAAAGGTGGCTTGATGGGGACAAAACTCTCTGTTGCCCCATTTATTCTGTGAGTCTCTCACTTTAAGCCCTTAAACACTACAGTCCTGTTTTTTTACTTCTCTTGTCCTTTCCACAATTCACTGCATGAAGGTTTTGTGCACGTCTCTTGACTATCCAGAAACATTTTTCATGACTTTGACATATTGACTGCACAGTTACTGCCTTGTTTAGTATTTGAACAAAGAATCTCAGAACAATCTTGTCTCAGTGTATTGGAACTGCAAATAGAATGATTTTAGAGTTCTTTTTTTAACCAAGAAAACAAACTGCAAAATAAAATTATATTTCAAACTCGATCTGTATGTAACAGTAAGTGTGCACACATAAAGTAGAAAGTGGTGTAACCTATAGAGAAAACATCATGTCTTCATTCAGTGCCAAAACATATAATCAGTATAGCATAGCCAGAATTAAGGATATTAGTTCAGAATCAGGGACATTAACGACCAGTTATCAGCAGTGTAATACAGTCTTTCCCTCCTTCCAGGAAATAGCTAATAAAATTTTAAATGCTTTTCTGCTTATGGCTTAAATTGGATAGGTATGCAATATAGCAGAGTGTACTCAGATTAACATTTTTTGTAGTAAGTAGAGTATATTTAAAGAGGCAAAATATACTGTTGTACATTCTGGAAAAGCTGTACTTGTTACAGCTGTCACTGCAGCTGTAAAAATAACAACACCAAGAAGAATTATCCCAAGCTTTGAGCACATTTCTTACTTCTATTTGACATGGACTCAATACTTTGCCATATAGCTCAGAAAATCTAGGTTATCAACTTTATAAAAAAGCAAACAGGTTAACTAGGGACCCAATGAAGCAATACAATTCCTTACGACCAAAAATCTTCACACACTTGTTTCGAAGGAAGCAAAAAGTCTGTATTTTTACATTTCTCCCTTGTATTACCAGTGCCGTTTTACTGAAAAGTATATTTTTACAGTGTTGGGTTTTTGCCCTTCTACACATGAAAAATGTCAGAAAAAAGAATCCGTACTTTCTAATATCTTAAACTAAATGTAGACGTCTTTTGGATATTTGGTCCTTATCTTCAGTAAAAAGACAGAAAAAATACTCACCATTTATTTCATAGTTCATGTAGGTATATATAATCATGTTTTAGAAGCATCTTACTTAAATAACTGGACTATATATTTTATAGGAGTATTTACAATGTAAACAGAGATGCCAGATGTTAAAGATGTAGTGTGTCTAAGGATATGAGACGGCTGAAGAAACTTAGGTAACTAAGGATATAGGTGATTAATGTAGCCTTAGGTAACTCCAAGATATTAGAAGACCAGAGCTAAATAAAATGCATCTTTAAAGATATCAAATTTCTTTATTTAAAAAAAAAACAAACAAAAAAACAAACAAAAAAAACCCCAAAAACAAACAAAAAATTCCATCAACGAACCCTTTAGGATTTATTTTAGGGTTTGGTTGGTGGGGTTTCTAGCTTGTGCTTTAAAGAATAAACTTCATGATTATTCATAAGGACTATTTCCTTTTTTTTTTGTTAGCTCTTATCACAGACAGCCTTATGAGTTTTATCTCAGCATCTCAATTACTTTAATGTCTCACCAATTTTGTCTGAAACATTCAATTTTATCATAAATAGTTTTATCATAAATAGGGGCAGTGTCTCCTGTCCTGGAACTAATGTGTTTTTGTGACACAGAAGCGCTGTGTAAGGTGACCAGTTTTAGGGACTTGCAGAAGGGAATTCAGTGATTCTGCAGTCTGCATTGAAAATGTAATTCCTCCATGTACTGAACAAAGAACT
Source organism: Pachycephala philippinensis (assembly GCA_013397055.1). Lineage (NCBI taxonomy): Eukaryota > Metazoa > Chordata > Aves > Passeriformes > Pachycephala > Pachycephala philippinensis. The sequence goes on along the minus strand of VWZT01003745.1, from coordinate 595,537 downwards.
CAAGGCACTGCTTTTACTTTGGTAAAATCCTTAGATTTTCTAAGTCAACACACCATATTCATCATAGGTAGCATGAAAGCTACAGCTAGAAGTGATGAATGCTGATCAGGTTAGTGCTATTCTATTGCATGAGACATACAGTGCATTAAATGAGTATTTTTATATCCTTTAAAAATGTGTAAGTTATTTCCAAGTTTTTGTTACAGTTTTTTTTTGGTTTTTTTCCATGACTATCCAAACAAAATTATAGGCAGTTATACTGAACACATGGATATCAAGGAAATTGGTTTCCATGGGAACCTTATCCACATGACAGTTCTCAAACGCTTTTCTGCTTTACAGGTGACATTTCAGTAATTCTAACGGTATTAATATTGTAAGTGGACATGAAATATATGACATAAAATGATTTGTTTGTGTGCGTGTGTGGACAGAACCTAAGCAAACAGCATATTGATTGAACAGCTTTTTCAACTCTGTGACTGTGACAGTTTGTCTGTTTATTGTAAACTATTCCCAAACATCTCATTTTGGGACAAATCTGAATATCATTTGTTCTGCCTCTAAGTTTTAAGCACACATACACTTCTAGAAGAAAGAAAATTAGTTTCAGCACAATGCATAATAAGTTCACTATACATTAAGGGATTGCTTCATTATGAAGCATTCACATCTGAAACCAATTTTCTTCCTGCAGGAGGAGGCTACATTAAGAGTGTTGCAGACTAATTGAGATAGCAACATGGCAACAAAGCTGGAAATCTGTACAGAAATGTGGCAACTGGTGAACCCTGCTGCCTTGATTAGCACATTAATTACAAAGCAGGTGTTAGTGGACTGTGTTAATGGGCTGCGCAAAAGGTCAAGAGGGCTTAGCTATCATTTTTTCCTCATCAAATTATTGAGTATTTATTTCACTGCTCTTCTGATTTGAATATGTCTGAGGAGGACTGATGATCTTCATAGAGCAAAGTCACTTTTTCCTTTTTTCCCTCTCTCTTTCTTCTTCATTTTATTTGTGTTAGACAAGAGGTCATTTTGAATAGGAGTATATAGTAGCTCGTCAAAAAGAAACCACTTAACAAAAACCAGGGACTAATACCCAAGGGATATAGCACTTTGGTGTTAAAACCATACCAACATGTGTTTATCTGGCCTGAATGTACATCTCACTGTGTTTCTCTGTAGCAAAGGAGACAATCCTGAGATTGTGAATGTAATTTTTTTTTTTCTTGGTGTAGGTACTTAATGGGTCTTTTATTTCTCTTTCAACTGAGGGGAAATTATGATTTTCAGATGCAAATATTGATGTTAATCTCATCCCTGAGGAGAAGTATCTACCTCTCCTTTCCTCCTCTTTGAGGAATGCATATCTTCTTCTGGCTTGAAGACAATCACCTCTTCAAAAGAGAAGAGTGTATGAACAATTTAAAGAAAAGAGATAAGTACAATGTTTGCTGGAAAATTAAGTTAGTAATCATAATTTATTTCTAATTTATATTGGGTCAAACAGTTCCAGAGTACAATAAAATCAAGGGGAAAAAACAACACAGGTATTGAAGATGGCAGTAATAAATGGAAGCAAAAGTTGGTTTTGTTTGAGTCAGAGAAAAGCTACCAAATAAAAATGACAGGTAAGGCTTTATTTGATTATATAATTACTTAGAACACAAGATTGGTATTATCAGAGAATATCAATGGTCTAAATCGAATGACTTCAGAAAAATATTTTCAGAGTTAATTTCTAAACATTTTGGGATATCAAACCACTGTGGGATATGTACACTGTACACAATTTTCCATAAATGAAGCAATCATTTAACAATTAAGTAATCCATTAAAGATCATGTCTGGATTAGATATTTCCAATCTACCTTCATGGGTGTAGGTAAGCAAATACATTTCTTCTGTCTTGGTGTCTTCATAGCATTTACAAAAGCAGTGCTTCATATTTTTAAAATTTGAACAAATCTTCTCTGGTATTTTTTCTATCATTTCATGAAATGTTTATTGACACTTATTTATCATTTCCTTATAAAACAATTTACCTCCTGAGTCACAAGCCATTCTGGTCTTCTCTTGAAAGACGTGATTTAAAGATTTTTCTTTCTGTTCTCTAGACATAACAGAATGCACCACCAAGCAAAATTTTGTCTTTCTTTAGTATGCTGCTCTGTCCTGCAACAGAAATATACACCTATGCCCAGATGTGAGGTACTTCTTCCACTGCTCTGAAAACTGCAGTTTGATTTGTGCTGAGGGCTGTTCCAGGTGAAAGTACAATTTTTGCCATTTTCACACATCAGAATATCATGTGTAAATGCAAAGCCCTGTGCAGATTCCTACAGATGAGCAAGAAAAAGAAAAGTATTTAAGAACAGTAAATAATTGTGACTACCTTTTCTACACAGTAGCTGCTTACTGTGGAGGATGAACAGAAGCAACTCTTTCTCACAGGGTATCCTAACCTACAAGGCATGGATCTTGCAGTCAAGGCGACTGATGCATCAGACTGAAGATAGGTTATCTGAATGTCACGGCACAGAGAACCAAACTCAGCTTTTGAGGAAAAGATACTGAAATAAATTGACTCAGACAATTTTTTAGCAGCAAACTCTAGAAGATGCACAAAGGGCAACTGGAGAAGGCTCTCACAGGTTAGGTTCACACAGAGACTGAAGTATATCTTTAGTGCAACCTCTCCATCCACAGTAAAAATAAGCTGAATAAGTGTAATAATTGTCCTTGTTCTTGTCCACAGCAGATGGGATCCCTGATCTTACTGGTCTGTTTACATGTGATCACTGGATATTGCATGTATATCCTATCTAGGAAATAGTTTTCTTGCAAGGGTATGTTTAAGTAAAATGTGTCCTGCATTCTTAACTGCTGGAAAACAAGTTGATGTTTTATTATACGTGTACAAGCAGCAAAAATTTCAGATTAATTCATGAGAAGATCTTTCTACATTCCCTACAGAATACACTAAACCGTGTATTTTGTCATTCTAGAAAGCTGTTACTAATTTTTCCTCGCAGATAATTTTTTGTATCTTCAAAAAGACTTTAATCCATTCAAGGTGTATCTTTTCCAAACAGAATTTTGTGTTGTAAACCATTACTATTGTTGTACTAATAGCGTTTTTTAAAACTTAAGCATTCAGAATTCTTTTCTGAACTACAGTCTTTCTGAGAATAATCTGAGGACAAAAAGATAAAAGATAATAACCATCTCAACTTAATTACCTTCTTTCAAAAGGTGAAACATATTTCAAATTTAAATAAAGCTGATGGGACAATAAGTAATTAAATTGCCTGAGAACACTTGTCTAAAGCTTATGCCTTTTTCATATAAACACTTAAAGTCTTTCTTTTCCTTAGAAAGGGAGTAAACATGAATCAGGAATCAGATTAATTAATCTGATTCCAGATTCCAGGCTTTTAAAAGAACACATAACCAGTCCTGTAATATCTTTTTTTTTTTTCATTGTATACAGGCATATACAGCTTACATTCTCAGTGGTTGCAAGGCATTTAATATCCATTAATTTCAGTAAGAGTTATCTTCCTAAATATTTATTGAGGCTCTAAACAACAGCTAATCAGATTTCTGTCTCCAACTGTTTTTCAATGGGTCTTTAAGTGATAAAACACATAAAACTTCTGTTCTGTAAAAGTCAAGAAGCTATACACAATCAACCTTTCATTTGATTCCAAAAAACGTGGCCATAGAAAGTTGGCCATACAGTCATCTGTAAAATCTAAATCTGGCTTTGTCATTGTACGTAAATTATTCATAGCAACTGTTGATTTATTTCAGTATTCCTGTTTCTGTCATCTGTTACATTTTAGAGGGAAAAAACATAACTTTTTTTTTTTTTTTAAGAAATTTCTAAAAAATTATACACCTTATTTATTTTTTCCTAAGAAAAATACTTCACCCTAGGCTACATTTTCTTCAATTTCAGAATAATGTTTAAGGACAGTTACCATCCACAAAAGGAATTTCTTCTCTTATGCTGATTATATAGGAAGCCTGGGGTGATTAGAAGTAACTGTAAACACCTAAAGCTGGGCTGCGTGTGAGCATCATTAATGTCTGTGAAAGAACTTAGCTTTGATCTATCACAAACATCCAAATAACTGAGGGCCAGGGCAAAGGAGGGAGCAACGGGGAGAAGTGAAGAGTACCAACCACCGCGAGCAGCGACGCAGTTGGTTTTTATACCCTCCAGCCCCTCCCAAAGCCTGCCCACTAACAGGGAACCATTGGTCCAGTCCATGCTTTCTTTGCCATCCATTGGTGGAGACCTTTTTTAGACCTCATTGGTGAAGTGTCTCCTCCAGCGAGGAGCAGTGTTTCCTCCACTGCCTGCCCCATGGGAGGTGTCGCCAGGCGAAGCCCTCCCAGAGACAAGGCTTCTCGTTGCCTCCTTCATGTGGCACATGTGCACCCCTCCTCCACGTGCCTCTGACAACCATTGCTGAGGCATAGCAAAACTGAATTGTCTCCTCAAACAGTCCTCAATGTATCATTACTCAGTGTTATTTTTAATATTATACTACCAAGAATGAGTTTTAAATGTCTTAGAGATCTGGTCATCAGTTAATCAGCTTCCTACAATGGGAAGAATGTTTGTGATTTCAGTGTTAAAGTTTGAAGTTATAAGTCATCAGGGTGACAATGCAGTTGTGCTATGAAAAAAAAAAAAGGGTATAATTTTAAATTATTTGCAATTTCTCAGTTTAAAATTATACCTATAAGCATCATGACTGATGTGTTTCATTTTCAAGCTTTGAATTATTTAAAATTAAGTTCAAATTGAAATGTCATTGAACTGCGCCCTTGTGGATCTTGGTAATGTCACGTTTGTCAAATGCGCCATCAAGAGTTTTTCAAACAAATCTATGTTTTGAGTTTATTCCAAAATCAGCTAACATTCTTAAAATTACACTGGGTCTAGGACTGTGTGATATACACAGCATATATGCATAGATTTTACCCTAGTTGTACATTTGCATGTTTCTTTCTCAAAGATTAAAAAAAAAAAAAAAAATTAGAAAAAATCACTTCCAAAGCAACAATTTCCCCCAGTACATCCTTTCTTACTCTGTCTTGCCTCCCTTATTTCCACTGCCTGGTACTAAGTGAGTCTATCAAGGTCCCTTTGGTATCCATAAGTTCCAGTTTGATTGCAAAGAAGCACTTGCTCCTTTTCAGTGCTGAATCAGGTCAACTGCAGAACAGCAGCAGAGTGATTTTGTGATTGACAAGTCTGCCTTTGGGATAGCAGCAGACATGAAAGTACGTTGGTAGCAGAGGCTTCAATTAATTTGATAGAGAAACAGCACAAGGACTGAGGAGCTACACAATTTTATTACATGAATTTTAAGAAATAACTAGATAAATATGTTCAATCTCAGAAGCAATCTTTGGAAATCAGTCTGACACAAATTATCTGTAAGAAATTTTGATCAGGAAAGGATTTTGCTTCAAGCTGACTCCTCCAGCATTTATCCCTGGTGGTTCATTTGTGATGGTCTTAAAGAAAATGCTTAGATGCGGTTAAAACACTGACTGGAGTTACAAAAAAGTTTAAGCCATTTAGGCACTTAGAGAGCAAGTTTGTTATTTACTTTGGTAGGTGACAAAGGGCCAAACTGCATTAAACCAATCCCTAGTGCATTATATAAACATTTCCATTTATAATCTGAGTCATCTACTGGCTCAATAATTCTAAGACCAAGGATGTGGTAAGCTTAAAAGTAGCTCTACAGTACCGAGTTGTAGCAAAGACAAGCACATGCTAATTTTAATTTGTGCACCAGCTTGTAGACAAGTCAGACATACTCAATATAGAGTACGCGTCTTAGTGATGAAGGTCAATAATATTTTAAATTCAACATGCCGTTATGTTTTTATTTTTACCTGAATTCCATTCCAAGTTCTGGTTGAAGCCTTTTTTATTTGTGCCATTTGCCTCCATGTTTCACAGTGGTCTGAGAACCAATTTTACCTATGATGCATTTGTTAGTACATACAAAATGTCTTTTTTAGGTGAACCTCATACTTGAATGTTTTCAGTTTATTGATTTGGAAATAATAAACTTAACTTTTTCAAAAACTTTGTACATTCTTAGTGAGTTCTTTACAGCACTGTTTTTTTGTCCTATGCCATTGGGAGTGAAGTCTGCTGAAGGCAGACTGAATGAAAATTGTTTTGACACCTTTGCTGAAAGAACTTTAAGATCCTTTTTGTCAGCTGCAATTATACTGTTGGGAAAGGAATCCAAAACCAATGGTCTCATTAGTAAGTGTTTCAGTAAAAACTGCCATCCATTGTGACAAGATATATTAGATGTTATAAATTCTCTTGCAGTCAATGATAGCTTTTGTATATATAAAAATACATTTTCTCCATGCATGCCAAAAATCTCTCACATTTTAGCTTAGATCATCAGAAATTAAATTAGCAATTAGTTTAATTCTCAGAGATAATCTTTTTCATATGATTGCATTGACAATGTGATTTCTGTAGGATGGAATAAACTTACTGACATGAATACCAAGTACAGCCATTCATGCATTTCATATCTATGCAGAAAAAGTATACCAAATGCAAAACAATTTCTTCTATCTTTATCTTGTCCCAATTACTTTTACATCTCCACTTTTGGCAGCATGAGTTGGCTTGTGCTGACCCTTCATACTTCTGTTATCTGATCCACCTAGCCTCACAATCTCCCTAGAGTGATTTGGTTGAAATAATTTGATCTTATGTGGATGATGTATCTTTGTAAACTAATTGAAAGAAAAAAATAAAGAATTTTTTAACAGGATATGGAATAAACGTAAAAAGATTTCGACCCTTCTTTAACGTTACTTCTAGGAACAACAAGCATATGTCAGAAAAAAGCGCAGTAATCTGCATTTTTAGGTCCCCACCACGGAAAATATGGAAAATGCTGAACACTGTGAACCAAGAAGAACACTTGGGTTTTTTTAAAAAAATATGAGTATTTAGCATGCTACAAAAAAATCACTTAACACCTGGTGAGGCTGCCTCTTATGAGCTATTAAATGAATAGCATTCTCCAAACTTCTTCATCTTAAATCTGTGTGTGACTCAAAGCAAATGCTATATTGCTGTACTTAGTCCTATTACAGTACGATTACTTGGGAATCTGCATTTGGAAACATTTGCCAATAGAAAATATAAGATTGCAAATAGCATGAAATATACTCATTTGCCTCGAATACACTGCAAATATCACCACATAGATTGCACTAAGTGCAGCAGTCTATGATAATATGCACATTGTATGCACATACATCTTATTCCTCAAATGTACATTTTGTCAACTGGATGAATGTACCTTCCAGAGAGAAGCTGTGATGCCCATGACTGTCCCAAAGTGAATGCACAGTCAAATATGATCAAAGCAGTATCCTGCTCCCTGAAGAGTCTTGCTGATACCCCATGTGCACTGATATAATGGATAAAAAGAATTTGTAATCCTATCCCCTTTTATATAAACATGAATTTCTAAAGGCTCTAGCATGCAACACGTGGCTGCCTAATAGTTTACTCTATTGCTGATCATTGGTAGTGCTTCAGGAGCAAATGAATTTCAGCAGTTGCAGGTGACATCCCCATAAAAGCCTCATGGGTCACATTTTACCTGGCCTTGCCTGCTGCCCTCGGTCAGCTGGTCAGCCTGTGTTGTGCCAGAACATCCATGACCTGGGTACACTGTCGGTGTAAATCACCTATAGACAGCCTGTGTAGGGACTGCATGGACGCTTCATTCAATCATTCCCAAAGTGTCTTGCTGGTCCTAAACTGATTCCCAGAGGCTGAAGGAAGCATGACTCTCAAGAAGAAACAGATAAGAAACGTTAGCAAGGGATGAGTTTTCACTTTGCAGAAATTTTCTTAAGAAAATTGCAAAGGTAACAGTCCATATTTGTATCTTTAGCACTGAGTTTAAGCCTAATTTCTTAGCAGTACCCTTCTACCCATCTGTTTGGATGTTTCTAACCACTGGCAGCTAAAGTGACATCATGGCAAAGACTGAGGAAGATCTGTAAACAGACTAAGATAGCAAAGACTGTCAGACAAACCATAGACAGAATATATAGTTCTGATGATAAAAACTAGAAGCAGGGGCAGTAAGTAGAATATTATTGTGACATGTAGGAAAAGTTACCTCCGTGTTGAGCTCGTATTCATTTTTTCAAAATGAAAGCCATCAGTGCAGCTAGAGAGGGTGTTTGTAGTCTTGAAGGGTCAGGATGAATATGCATAGAGACATGTTGGGTATGGATCTAACCAGCACAACCAAGAGTTATGGGTAGTAAATAAGTATTCTTCCATGATGAATAGAAGACATCAATTCATATTTGAAATGCCCAGTGTGAATTGGCTTAAGGAAAAGGGAGTAGCCCATGGCCTTTATATTTAAAGCAATGCAAACACAGTTCCCTTGCCAAACTGAGCCTCCAGTCTGTTTGGAATCTGCACAGCATCTGTTATTGCTTGTTAAAAACTTCACAGAGTGTGCTTTGGTTGGCAATCCTTTCCCTGCCTATGACAGCATCTCAGTTCTGAAACTAGAATGTACTGAACCTTGATGAAAAGAGAGTTAAGATTATAATACTTCTTCCACAAGGGGCACTTTATTGCACATCTAATTTGAAAAGATTTCCTGCTCAAAACTGCTTAGATTTGTTACTTTGCTTTCAATTTCCTCTTTAGTTCTAAGAGGTACATTACAAGTTTATATGCCAATACATGGCCTGGATACATAATAAATTTCCCTTTGCAACATTAATGATATGTATTTTGCTTCCACAGGCAGCCTACAAATTACAAACTGTGCGGCTTTTGGTGAAGTCTTTCAGCTGATGAATTCCTTCTACCTTCTTGTTCTCATTTGGAGTTTGTTGATCATAAGTGCCATAAGAATATGTCTTCTGAATGTGAATAAGACTGTTACTCTGTTTCTGGATCAGGAGCCTCATAGTCTTCCAGTGTATGTTTTCCAGCTCATTTGTGATATGTAATAAAAAACTACTTTAGGCAACCTTGTCATCCACCCCAGTTTCTCTGCTGACTGCGATGAGGCTTCCATCTTCATGGCAGTGTTTTAACTGACATATCTAGACCTCATTGATTCTACCCATGAAGATATCATTATTTCTTTTTTTTTGCTTTTTTTGATTCAGGAACTTGCATTTTAGTTTCATCTTCTCTTGTAAGACTTAGAATACAGTTGTACTGGCTGAGTCAATGTAATCTCTTTTTTTTTTTTTTTTTAATGTAGTCAGTAGGCAGTAATATAACTAATGTTAGTGAATCTTTAATATTTTGCTCTTATTCTGATTTTATACAATATGTAGTAGAACTGGAATATGGCTAGATCAGGGGACGTCCCAGAAGGATATTACAGAAAACCCACATCCCTTGAAAATCCTGTTCTCGGAAAATAAGTATTCTCCAGACAAAAGAACTCTTCTTCTTGCCAGGAAAGAAGAGAGCTTTGTTCTCTGCCAGGAGAATGGGCTGTCCTTGATAAACTTCCTCTTACATTACCTATGCATAAATAATAACCTGCTTTGATTTCGAATTTATTTCTTTTGTCAGACAACCTGTGGGATTTGTGCTTGAAAATCTGGTAATAATTAATATCTTCAATACTGATGTGTCATTTTGATTCATTTCCTTTCTCCTGTACACAAGGTCTAACTTAATGCTTTCGGTATAACAAATGTCTTTTCCTTCTCACATTCTGTCCTCATGTAGCTTGTAGGAACTGTATGGGTTTATAGTTGTTACATCATGTTTGCAGTTTCCAGAATCGAGACGTGTTTTCATTTCCAGGCAGGCCATTTTCTGGGAATTTTCATAATTCAGAATCTAATGGACCACTTTCTTCCTCTTCCTCTACTGCCACACAACAAAGCAAAATGATCTATCTTTTATCCCCATTTCTTCTTGAAATAATAGAATGATCATGAATTTTCCTGTTTTGATATTTAAGCGATTTTCTTTCTTGAGTAAATTCCAATGGCTTTTCATATGATCAAAGCTATGAAATTCATCCTTGTGCTTCAGCTTAGAACTGTTGATTTACCTTAGAACTGTTGTCAGCCTTAGATCCATTTCTTCCTGCCTTGTCTGTTCAAATGTTTAAAAAATACTGGATGTTTTATTTAATTTATGATATATCAGACATTTAATGAGAAGAACCATCTTGGAAAATTTGAGAATAAGTATTGAGAAATTAATAACACTAGGTAAATATTTCCAGAACACCTCTGCTATCTTAGTTTTTATCTTTTTCCTTACAATGGGGACAACCGTCTGAAATGCAAACTTCAGGAGATACATTCCTCTGGAAGGTCACAAACTATCAGGGTTTAAACCCAGCCAGTCACTAAATCGTTCGGTCACTCACCCTGCCCCCATCTGGATGGGAGAGAAAATCAGAAGTCTAAATGTAAGAAAATTGTAGGTTGCAATAGAGACAGTTTAATGGGACAGAAAAAGAAGAAAAAAACAATAACAAAAAAAAAGAAAAAAAAAATCAGAATATACAAACAAGTGATGCAAATGAAAACAGTTGCTCACCACTCCCAGCCCGTTGCCACGCAGTGGCTGCCCAGCCAGATTCCGTCCCATTTTAGATCCTGAGAAAGATGCCTTGCATTATGGAATATCCCTTTGACCACTGTGGGTTAGCTGGTCCTGGCTATGTCTCCTCTCAACATTTTGTGCCCCACCAGCCTTCTTGTTTAGTTTAAACACAACTTAGCAATCACTAAAACATCAATGTATTATCAGCATAATTTTCATACCAGATCAGGAACCCAAGACTGTACAAGTTCCTAGAAGAAAAACCAACTCTATCCCAGCTGAGACCAGGACACAGACTAACACTGTGAAGTTTTTTTTTTGTAGTGTTACACATTCTGAATTAAATCTTGCATTAACTGGGCTAGTAAATAAATAAATTTCTTTATTTTAGAGAAATAGTTGTTAAATGTAAAGCCATGAGATTCTAAAATACAAATACTACCATTAGACTGTCCCTTTCTTCATTGGATTGTTAAGAAATTTTAATTTCATCGTCTTTCATAGATAAAAACAGCATGTTGCTGGAAATTAGGCATGTGCTTAGCTTTATGTAAATATTGTTTGGTTAAGTATCCTTCATGAAGTAGCACATTTCAGTGATACCTTCATCTTTTGGTCATTAGCACACGGTAAGGTTCAGCTCATTACTCATGTATGTCCATTTATTTTGCAACCATTATACATGTGAAAAAGGCTAAATCATGTATTAAAACCAGATGAAGTTGTGGTTTCCACCTTTTTTCTGCAGCTTTATGCACTTTGTCTTTAAAAAAAAAAAAAAAAAGAAGGAAAATTTTACAAAATGTATGTTTCCTCCTTTTACATTAAGGCTGTAGTTGTTAAGGGATAATTTATTTAAGCTGAAAACTCCTAATAACACAGACTTATAATGAAAAGCTTGTCAAGTGTTTAATAGTGATACTAAGTGATTATTATGACACTGCAAAATGTGATCAAAGCCAGTCACAGATACTTTTCCTAGGTCATATATCTCCAAACTACTAAATTGTTAAATTGCTAGCCATTAAGCTCAATCTCATTCCTGTTTCTTTGCACAGAGATAAAAATGGAACATTTTGGTGAACTCAATGTCAGAAACACCATCAAAGTTCATCTGCACCAGCAATCTGCTTTTCTAGGGGTACCCTTTGGTTTTAAACAGCAGTTATGATGACAGTAATGATTCCAGTGTTCCTCTGATTCAAAGATTACAAAAAGACTTGTGTTACACATAGTTAACCTGTACTTACTATTTGCTTCACATTCCCTGTTAAGTATTATGAGTAGACATATTCAACCAGAAGCACAGTAAGAGAAAACTATGTTATGTCAGTTCTTGCAGAGGACCAGACTGGGGTAAGCATGCCTTAAAAAATGTGGCTTCTGTTTTTCCTGTGTAGCTACATCCTCAGCAGCTACTGAAGTCAGGAGGCAATGAAGGATTGAAAGAAGAAAAGGAAAGCCCTTGCACTTGAAGAAAGTATTCCTAGGGCTGGAATCAACCTGGAATGGGGAATGGATGATGTTTAGCATACACTCAGATTGCTAAAGATCTCACTTTAGCATTTGTGATCTACAAATAGGAGCTGTCTGTGATTAAAACTTATTGTTTAATAGGGGGAAAATGTGATTTTTGGAAGCGAATATGAGAGGTTTGGTGTAGTGAAGATTTAGAACCTGATATGAAAAGAATTACATTTTTGACCTGGGTAACTGTAGAAACTGATGCTTTAAAATCTACCTGTGTTCACAGTCCAGTTAGTATCAGTGAAGAAAATGTAGTCAATACACCAGCACTTGATTCTGTTTGAAGGTCAAGCACCTTCTAAACCCCCCTAGAGAAGCAAAGACTTTCGTCTACCTGTTCTATGAAATTTAGGGTGGAGACACCCCACCTACTGACTTGAAATGTTACTGTTGGGTTCCAGCCACGAGAGAATCATTAAAATGTACAATGGAGCATCACCATGCCAGAGCCTGAGAATTCCATAAATCGGTGTCATAACAGAGAACACAGGACTGAAGGGAATTCATCGTGCTTCTTATGCAGATTTAGGCTGCAGTGCATAAGAATGATTTGAGTAGAATGAGTCCTTATCAAGATGGAGATCTAACATTCTAGTATGGAAATTCTGGGGCCTTCGTATGAGGCTACAGGCTTCTTAGGACCAGTATTTATGTAGATAGACATATATATATTATCTACATCATACATATTTCTTTATATATATGATATGTATATACACACACAGACACGCATATACACATGCATCAATAACAACAAACAAATCTGATAATGACATACATATAATGTAAATATATACACGTATACATTTTATACTGTGAGAAATGACTGTATTGGCTAAAATGCCTCTTTGAAGGTATGTTTTATGCAATGGCTATGTTGCTACATAAAACTTTGACTAGGATAATTATAATGCATTTCAATATCAAGACAAGGCATAAATCAACACACTTTACAGTTTTGCTTTTAAAAAGTCCTCTGAAAATCCTCATATGTTCAGCTGGTTTTTAAGATATATGAATGTGTTTAAAAAGCTGTGTTTCATTATTGAATATGTTGATAATTCATAGGCCTTAGAGGAGCACACATATTCATCCTGGCAAACCTAAGTGTTCTCACTATTGCTTGTCACCTAAGAAAGAATATAAAATAAACAAAATGTACAGGTGACAAAATATGAGCATGGGGGACTCTGAATATTTTTTTATCTTTCATGAATGTTTCAGTGTTTCTTCAACCTCCAGATAAGTTAAGTGTCAAAATTAAATTATACCACTAAGTTATACCGTGAAAAAAGTGGAGAAAAAAGGTGTGACATATCTGATCTTATCACGTTTATTTGGGGAATGCCCAGATTCTCCACTTTGAACATCCAGGTGAGGGCTGGGGTAGTGGAGTACCTCCAACTGTAAGTGAAGGGCAGATTCAGGATCGCTTGATGAAACTGAATTGCCACAAGTCTATGGGTCCTGATGAGATGCATTCCAGGGTTCTGAGGGAGATGGCTGATGTTGCCCTGACACTCTCCATTGTATTTGAAAAGTCATGTCACTCAGGGGAAGTCCCCAGTGACTGGAAAAAAGGAAACATGACTCTGATTTTTAAAAAGGAAAGAAAGGATTCCCAGGGAACTACAGACCAGTGAGCCTCACCTCCATGCCTGGGAAAATCATGGAGCAGATCTTCATGGAAACACCATCAAGGCACATGCAAGACAAGGAGGTGGTCCTTGACAGTCAGCATGGCTTTATCGAGGGCAAATGATGTGCAGCCCTCTATACAGCCAATCTGGTGGGCTTCTATGATGGGGTGATTGCCATGGTCAACAAGAAATGATTGACTGATGTAATCTCCCTAGATTTTTGTGCAGCCTTTAACACAGTCCCAAAAATCCTTCTTATCTCCAGACTGGAGAGACCTGGATTTGAAGGGTGGACTATTCAGTGGATACGGAAACGGATGGATGGATGGATGGATGGATGGATGGATGGATGGATGGATGGATGGATGGATGGATGGATACAGACAGAGAGTTGTGGTCAATGACTCTAGGTCCAGGAGAAGGTCAGTGATGAGTGATGTCCCTCAGGGCTCTGTCCTGGGACAGGTGCTCTTCAATATCTTCATCAATGACACAGTGAGGGGGATCAATTGCTCCCTCAGCAAGTTTGCAGCTGGCACCAGGCTGAGCTTTGCATTTGGCACAGCAGGATGGGATGCCATGCAGGGCAACCTGGACAAGCTTGAGAAGTGGGCCCCATGAGAACCTAATGAGGTTCAACAAGTCCAGGTTCAGATGGGTGGAGCAATCCCAGACATGAGTACAGACTGGGAGAGGAATTCATTGAGAATTGAGAGGAGCTCTGCAGAGAAAGGCTTGGGGGATCTCGAGGATGAAACACTGGATATGAGACAACAGTGTAGCTCACAGTCCAGAAAGCTAACTGCATCCTGGGCTGCATCAAAAGAGGAGTGGCCAGCAGGTCAATGGACTAATAATCCATTTCAGGCCAAATCCTCAGGTAGTATAAAATGGAATAGCTTTATTGAAAAAAACACTGTCTCTATAAGATTTTTCATTAACATCAATATTTTGTTAATCATAGCCAGCTCCATAATCTTGATTACAGGAAAAAGTAATAGGTTAGCAAGATTTAGCTATGTCTCACAAGTATTTCTGGAAGCATTGAATTATTGTTGTGAGTTGAGTTTCCCGAACAAGTTTTAGATGACTTGTTGAAGAAAACCTTTCATTTTTATTTAAAGCTAGGCTTTTAATCCCCCAAATACTACCTAAGATAATGCTGGCCAAACACCTTTTTTAATCTCTGAAACAGCTTGTCTATTTATCCCAGCATCAAATGAAAACGACATGTCAGATTTCAGATAATCAAAAACTCACAGAGTGGTTGAGATTGGAAGATCACCTGGTTCAACCTCCCTGTTCAGTCAGGGACATCCAGACCAGCTTCCCTGGACTGTGTGCAGAAGACTTCGGAATATGTCCAAGGATGGAGATTTGTCCCGGGTACAGAGGAAAAAGAGGGGTGGAGAATCTAGCACAGTTTAATTCCATACCTCTTTTTGTGTATTTTGTACTAATGTTGTTGCTCTTACTGTTCATTTTTCTTATTTCATTGCTGCTTCTTTTTTTTTTTTTTAATCAAGTAAATAGTTTTTATCTCAGGTGGAAATCTCTGTTTTCAGTCTCACTCTCATTGGAGAAGGGGTGGGAAGAGAGCAGATCAAGTGTGTTTTAATTTTTCAGCTGGGTTTTAAACCAGCACAAAACTGCACAAAGTCTCTGGGCAATCTGTGCACAGAGAAGATGTGTTTTCTGCAGTTCAGGAGGAACCTTCTGTGTTTCAGTTTGTGGCAGTTGCCTCTGGCCCTGTCACTGGGCAACACCAAAAAGAGCCTGGTTGCATCATCTTTGCGTCCTCCCTTCAGGTATTTATAGACATTGATAAGATCCCCAAGCCTTCTCATCTCCTGGCTGAGTGGCCCCAGCTCTCTCAGCCTTTCCTCACAGGAAAGATGCTTCAGTCTCTTCATCATCTTTGTGGCCCTTCACTGGACTCTCTCTAGGATGTCCAAGTTTCCCTTGTATGGGGCAGACCAAAACTGGACCCAGCAGTCACAAGTGGCCTCACCAGTGCCGAGTAGAGGGGAAGAATCACCTCCCCTGACCTGCTGGAAATAATTTGCCCAATGAAGCCCAGGATACCATTGACCTTTAACATAAGGGCACATTGTTAGCTCATGTAAGGATGCATCTGGACTTGTCCTGGAGCATGCTAAGATACAGACATACATAGGATAGTCCAACTTGAAATATCATTACAATATTTGCAAATTTATCAACATAGATCTTTGAGAAAGTCTCCTACAGGAAGTTTTTAGTTCTAAATATTAGTTATTAAATGACTGCTGATTGAAACTGAATTTTGAAATATCATTCCACTGATACTACTTCCCATTTCTTTGATGTCTGAAGGTACACAGGAGTGTTACAAAGGACAGAGAATGTCTTTATGTAAAGTTAACAGGAAAATTAGTAAAGAAAACACAGCCTGCAGAGATATGTTTATCTGAAGTGTTTGTAAAGATATCTGATTTAAGTTTTTTAAATTATGCACAATTTTTTATAATATAAATTAAATGTAGTCATTTAATACAACATAAAATTAGCTGGAAATAGAGAACTGCTTCTGTCACATTATACACTTGTTTTTTCTTACAAATAGAGCTGAGCTTTTGGAAAGTGTTGAAATTAATCTAGGAGGCCAGATATGGCTGAACTGGTAATTGCTTCTAGGATCCATACTTAGAGCAGTCAGAAGTAGTCGGGAGCTCGATTTGATCCATGTTGTGCAAAAATTGAGACAAAGCCTGCCTCAGAGAGCTGCAGTCTAAATGAAAATGACAGACAGCAAGCTGCAAGCACACAGTAAACATCAAAATGCCTTGGTGTCAGGGTCAGTATTACAGTTCAAAGTCCAATCCAGTCATCAATTATTGTTTGTAGCCACTTTCCAAGCAGGCAGTACAGAAAATTAATTTATACTTCATGCCTTCCTACTATTTATGGATCTACCTCTGATTAAACACAAAGCTGTTTTTAGGTTATCTCTTTTTTTATTTTTTAATCTTGTGAATGGGGTTGTTTATATGTAATATGCAATTAGATGTCAGATGGCATTTACAATCAGAATTGGTTGAACAGCTTGCACTTAGAATTTTATGAAGATGGTAACATGATTTAAACTTCATATTAGACCTACTTATTGCTTTAAAATGCAGAATATATGAAAGATAATTAGGATAATAGAAATAATTTTGATAGGAGTTTGAACACTTTTTTTCTTTACAATCCGTAGGCATTACCTAGTTAAACCAGAACTAGGAAAGAATCCTCCCAAAAGCTTATGCAATAAGGGATCCCTGATCACTTTAATGAATGACTTACAATAATAGTTTGCAGAATATAATAAATACATAAATTACGTGAACATGAAAGAACAGCTAGCTGTAACTGAAATTTTCTTCTTCTTATTTTAGTGAGTTTTCTTAAAAACAGGTTCTTCCAAAGGAACTGTGTTGGGACAAGGCCAAGAATTCTTTAAAAACTTCTAAAGCTTCAAAAAGTATTGTGATTTAAAGTAAATTTTAATACAAAGTAAATTTCCCTCTATTTATTTAAACATTGTTTGTAATTGTAATAATTTTTGTTCTGTGAAACAGTTGCAGAAGGCATCTCCATTTGGTGGTATTTTCCCTTCAGCCTCGAGTAGCTATAAAGAGATGTGCAAAAGATTAACTGCAAAGACTTACTTTTCTTCCACTAAACTGATGATTATGACTTAGACAAATTGTTTAGATAAAGTGAAGCTAGTCACTACACTAAATAACTTACAGGAACTAAAGTAGTTTTGAAGATAATTAACAGGAGAATTTTGCTTTTCTTTAATAGTAATTTTAATATTCAGGGAAAATAAAGGGTTTTGTGTTACACATATCACACATAACCGATTTGTGGTTGACAGTTTAGAGAGAAATACTATTTTTCTGTTAGTAGGAAGGGTTACAAAATGTAAGATCCATACAATGCATACGGTATCTAGCACTATCTCCATTGAATTAAGACATCCTGTGAAGGTAGAGGATGAAAAGAAACACTCACACTGTCCATGAGGGTAGCATACGAAATCCTGAGTGTGACTTCTTGCTGTGATCTAGAGCTATTTCTCCTAAGAACAAGTAAAATTGTAAATCAAGTTTCTTGATATACTTTCTTAGAGCTTTTAAAATCTATGGTCGAAATTTCAAGATGGAATCAGTGTTTGGTGTATCTTTCTGTGCTATATTCTATTTTGATTTTGACCAATCAAAGAGTATGCTATAGGAAAGCAAAAGAATCTGACAGTCAGGAATGCATCATATTTTAGCATTACACTTGTTACCAAACCATCTTGAAACATAATTTTCATCTATTTTAAGAAGTCCTAGAGGTGTAAAGAGAAAGCAAGGCTGCACAATCTTGATCAATCAAGGCTGTCTAGAAAGAGTTCTGAATACTAAGTACACCTATTGAAAACATTAATGTTTCTCAATTCAAAATGTAAGCTGAAAGTAAAATACTTTTCATTTTTTGCAGAATCTGGAGGCAATAAACAAAATTTCAGAGAAATTGATATGGTTTTGTTTTTATCAAACTAATGAGCTGAAGCTTTCTGCCTCCAGATGTACTCTTCAAGGGTGAAAAAAAATATTATTATGTCAATTCTAGTAATGTAACAATTTAGTTGTTTGGAGATAAAAGACCTGAGAAAGATGTCTCTCTCTGGCTTCAGTCCAAGTTTTGCAGTGTCATTGCCATAATCACTGGTAAATTAGTGGTGAGTGTTGGTGGCTGCAGGAAACTGTATGGAGGGACCGAGCTCCTTATAGACCTGTAGGATGGCCTTGTTCTTAATCCTTTTGATCTTCAATACAGAATCACAAGAGAAATTTACTTACATTCTTTAATATATTTATGATCTTTAAATCATCCTGATGATAAACTATTTTAACACTAACCATTTTTAGAGACAGAGCATCAAAATAATTCTGAAGTCTGACTATCTACATTAATAAGGTCATTTTGACAGCATCACTAAAATCAAAAGGAATTAAAGACCTGATGAGATGACCAAGTTCTACTTTTAATGGAAAATAAAAAAAAAACTCCAAGCAAAAATGAACAAGAAAAAATAAAACAAATCCCCCACATACATGCTCTATAATGTGATTCTTTGCTTTCTAATTTGAAACACAAGCCTTTATATATGATCTACTTTTCACTTAACATTTATATTTCTGGATTTCATTTTTCATATAGTGCATTTGGAAATGCTATTAGCAACTGATGATATANTGCTGCTGTGGTGAATACTGATACATCTTGTGACATTGAAAGCGATGAGTTAGGTGTAATTTCAGATCAAGACAGCAGACTACAAGGTCAAAAGCTATCCACTTGAGATAAATCTTATGTCACCATACAGAACTTAAACTCCTTGATACAGAAATTCAGTAACAGAATAAGCAGAGTACTACTTCTCTTTTTCTTTTTAAATTTACATCTGAGAGAGTTGATAGGTGTGATTTAAGTTGAGACAAAAGGTAACAGAATAAAATAGCAAAGCCAAGCTGGAGCTCTTGCAATGCCTTTAGATCCCAATCCATTCAAATGAGACTTTCTGAGTAGACACACACACTAAAAGCAAATGTTCCATAAAGCATTCCCAATGGACCTGAACATGGTCACAGCCTCAAACACAAGGATCAGACTGATTTACTGTCAGACTAGGCACCTCTGCTGTTTTTTGCCATGGAGAAATAAAGGTTTGGTAGCTTGTTCTGAGGGCAAGAAAAAAGAAACCACAAAGAGAATACTCTTAGCAGCTCCAATAGGAATGATCAGTCCCACTCACACTGTCTGTAACAATTGTCTGTGAAAGTCTCCGTGTATCTACCAGCTTGTGTTGTATCTGCGTCTGCAGGATTCTGAACTCCATTTTCTTGGTCAACATTTTTTAAAAGAAAAAGTCAGAAAGAAACTGATTTCTTAAAATAAATCTATGAAAACAATTAGACTCCAAAATTTCTGTGACAATACCTGCTATAGCTTTCTTTCTGAAAATATAAATGTCAGATCCTCACTGTCCTTTTTATAACCAAGAGGCTCAGATGCATTGTGCTCCCATTAAGGAGAAATCAGATTTCACACCAGCAAGTGTAGACAAAGAAGAAACTGCAAGACCAAAAATTGCATCTGTAGCTATGGAACTACTGGAGAATTTCTCACAGAGATGGTGAAATATAGTTCCCAGGTAAGAAAAGGATATTTTTTTCTCTACAAGTAAATCTCAAAAAGCAGGCCAGAAAAACTATAGTTAAAAAACTGAACACAAACAGGTCATAAAACCATAACACATAATAACTGCATGTCAGTGCATTGCTACATTCAATAATGTCAAAAGAATTTCCAGCAAAATCTGTACAAGTGCTTCAGTAATCCAATCACATGGCCAGGAAGAGAGGGAAAGAAACACAGTACTCATATTTCACTAGGGTCTCAAAATGCAGATTCTGAAGCCAGAATCACCAGTAATGAACCACACTGGCATGTCACCATCTACATTATACTCAGTCCTGACAGGAAATGAAGATGATTGAAATATGTTTAAAATATTTGTCCTTAAGTTATTGTGAAGCCACAAGGGAGGAATACAGCAAAGCTATTCTGGTATAAAATGTGAAAATCCATCTTTAGAGCAGTCTCACAGAACAGGCAACATAAAAGATTTTTTATTAAAAATTATCTTCTCAATATAAAAATAAAAATTAGAATTAGTACAATGCTAAATAACTAAGATTTAAACCCAGTTAAATCAGTGAGATCCACCAAGTCTGGCAGCAAATTCTTCTAGATGCTGAGGCACAGATTTGGTCGCAAATTGGAAACACAGGAAAAAGGAATAGTTGCATAATTGTGGAAGTTTAAAATGGCCACAGAGATCAGCATACTTTATTTAGCTCAGATATAGAATTATTGACTTACTTGCTGAGTCTGCCAGAGTACTAGCTGACATGAACCACAGTTTTGACCATTAAATTATCCTTAGTAGTTTTCTGATCCTTCTTAGTTGTATTCCCCTTACTACTCACATCTGCATTAAGAAATATCTTTAGTTTTAGGCTTTGCATCTTTGATCTATTTGGATTTATGGTTGTTTGCAACAGCCCTGATAATTTCTTCTGTCTTTTGTAGCCTCCGGTGGAGAAAATCCAGTAGAGTTTGCCTTAGGCCAGGTAAAGTTTCATTTTTGTCATAGAATACAAGCAGGCTTGCTGGGTGGTTTCTGAAGGTGGAGAGAGTTACAAACAGACTGAAATAAATTTTTTTGCAATGGCTAGGGAAATCAGAATGTAGTTTTTTAGTGCTCTTTTTTTGTTGCATTTCTACTTTTCTATATGTGGTTTGCCATTAAACAACAAAAAACAGAGGTTTTAACTGTTTCTTAGTAAGCAGGACTTTGACAGGCTTTTTCAGCACCAAGAGTCTCAGTGTCAGATGACAATCAGGAGTGTTTCATCTCCCATTCATGTCCAACCCCAAACCAAAACCAGACTGCATTGTTTGTGGTAATACAGGTACAGTCAAAATCAGCTATCTACAGTAAACCAAACTTCTTCCAGCAGTAACAGATACAGAAATTTACATGTTATGGGTAGAAGGAATAGATTAGCTGTTATTATGACGTTGTTTCTAATTCTCGGTTGTAACCTTAGATTTGTAGTTCCCATTAGAGTACAAATTTGCTATTTTGTACTGGTTCTCTAATGACAAGTTTCCTCTGCTCCTCACAGATTTATGCACCATATTCAATAGTACCATCTGTTGAAAAAACAAGCCATAGATTTACCAAACAAATAAACATTAATATCTAAAATAATTTAGTGACTTGGAAACTGTGTTACAACCCAGAAACTTTTATGGTTTTTTTAGCTTTTGTTTTCTGTGATATTCTCTCTGCTTCCATGGCTTGTGTAGACAGAACTCATCTAGAACTCTTCTGTGGTAGAATCTAAAGCCAATACATGGGAAGGTAGCTGGTGGATCAATCTAGTTCTCTTGATGAGCCTGAGAAGACTTCTTAATATTCTCTCTCAGATTAAGTAAGATGATATGCTTAAATGCCATCAGAACTTGAGTTTTCCTGTACACTTTGATATCAAACTATTTATCATAGTTTATATAAGAGAATAAATTTTAATATGAAAGTGCTGTATGACATCAGAAATTTCTAAGTTTTTTTTTCTTAGA
>VWZT01003745.1:550867-563333 GCA_013397055.1 Pachycephala philippinensis | reverse complement strand
TTTTAATTTTTTTTTTAATTTTTATTTTTATTTTTATTTTTATTTTTATTTTTATTTTTATTTTTATTTTTATTTTTTATTTTTAATGAAATAAAACCCCTTTTCATTTTTGTTAGTTTTTATTCTCCAAAATTTCTTTCTAATTCACAAAGAAAGATAAGTCATAATACAGATCTACTTTCTGACTATTCCAGAGCAAAGGAATTTTTAGTAACTTTTGCAGCTTTTAGCTTGGTATTTTGTGTTGGGTTTCATATAAAATAAAATATATTTAAAAAGATGCTGTGACCACCTTCTAGAATACATAAATAGACACCATTCAACACTATTTTTCATTCAAATTAAAATGGAAGATTCTTTTCAGTTTGAAAAAAACAAACAAAAAACAAACCAGTAGGAGAATGTTACTAAGCCCAATTTCTCTTTTAAAATCTAGTACATATTTGCATCTAATTAAAAGGTAAAATACATTTAATGTACAGCAGATCATTATATATATCTGCACAACCCTGAAAAGCCAGAATTCAAAATGGTTCCAATATAGAAGTGCAATATGAGTATATGCCCTCATTGTTTTAAGAAGAACAGGCAATTCTCATTTTCTGAAGATTAGTCCTCAAAATATAAATCACCTTGCTTGCTGGACTGCTATCATTGAGACAGTAGGTGGTGGCTTTTATCTTCTTGATTTTTTAACCATGTGCTAAACAAAGTTGTCCTGGGATGCATCCTGGCTGCTGTTTTAATGGTCAGTTTAACCTTTGCTGTCAGAAAGACAAAGTACTGCTTCTTTCCTGTATAATGCTCGTAATATAGCTAGAACTTAAAAATCAGCTGAGCATTCTGAAGAAATCACTTTCTTCTTATTTATTCACTCAGTTTGCATTGTAATTAGCTATCTTAAATTGCAGTCTTATCATTTAAAGAAATCCAGTTTAAGCACTTCTGGCCTTAAAAAAGAGAGGGAAAGAAGAAGATTTAATTAAATTGTATTGGAAATTAAATTAAACATAAGAAGGAATAACTTAATCCATGATCAATTCAAGGTTCTTGGCTGAATGTAGTAGTTGTATCATTGTAAATTCTAATAACTAATATTCTGACATGCAAAAGTAAACTAATTTCTATCTTTTTAATCCTGCTTATTGCAGTGTTTGATGTGATCAATACTAAAAATGCGTGATTTGCCACCTTACAGTTAATGTAACTGCTAATATTACTTTGGTACCACTCATGGATGGATCTAAAACCAAAATAAAAATTTGATTTGATAATTTTTAATCTTTTTTTTAAACAATTGTAGATATATATATATATATTTTCAATGTTATTTGTGATTTAAAGACTTCCATCTGGACTTCATGTTCTCATTCTACATGCATCATTTTTTGGTTTACATTTTTTACGAAGGTGAAAATCTGAATAATATTATTCTTAATTTTGAAAGTAATCTCTCTCAGAACAAGTTTTGCTTTTATTAGCCCAATGGAACACACAGAAATCGAGAAAGAGAGAAAGGGAGAGAGGAAGAAGGAAAGAGAAGAAAGAAAGAAGGAAAGAGAAGAAAGAGAGAAAGAGAAAGGAAGAGANAGGAAGAAAGAAAGAGGAATTAATTAGAGTTACATACTGTTAGTGGCTAGTAATAGACCTGTGAGGTAATGCTTCAAAACCTTCTGAACCTCCTCATATCTGAGATTATTGTTATTGACATTATTAATATTGGTAGCAAGTGAAATGCTCCTTAGTCATTTGATGTCTGATTGTAAAAGCTTTTTGCCATTATGGTTATTGCTGTCATCATGTGCTACTTCAGATTGAACAGGTCATATCTCTGTCATCACTAATGGTGCATTATTAATACATGTCCTCAATCATTGATAAATTTAACTGAATAATTGTCATGCTCTACCTCAGATTTTTCTGCAGTCTCTGGGACTGTGATAGTATGCCAATGCTTACGTAGGCTTGCATCAATATAAAGAACTTTTAAATATAGGCCTGAAGCACACTAGCACGTTAATCATAGTGTCTATATTTGCAATGTCTTGATATGTAGTCCAAAGAATCATTCAGTTTCTCTAGGAGACGTGACTCAGAGTGGCTCTTGTCATTTTGCTTTATAAATAAACTTTGTATAAAACTGCACTGCAATACCCTACATAGCATTTTGTATGTTTCTTACTTTGCCATGTGACTGTCCAGCACCTAGTGTCTATCATTTAACTGCTACAGGCACACCACATGATCAGACTGGCAGCTTCAAGCCACACATAAAAGTGAAGTTGCTTCTGCTTTTAATATTGATACTGCTTAGAAGGCATTAACATGATCTAGGGCAATTGTCATGTCTGACTCATCATCCAACCTGAGCCAGAAAAATAATTTCCGATCAGAGAAATCTCACAATTCTGCAAAAACTTGTCATCTGGGGAAAAAAAAAAAAAAAAAAAAAAAAAAAAAAAAAAAAAAAAAAAAAAAAAAAAAAAATTTAAAAAACTTGTATGGAAAAAAAAGAAAAAAAAAAGTCAAGATGTTAGAACCTGTGATGTGATATCAGAACACTGGATAAGACTCAACACACCTCAGAAATATGTTTTCCCACATTTTTATATGTCTCTTCAACCCAGGGGAGAAAATCAGGGCCAAGGAACTCTTTAGTGATCATTTCATAATAAGCTGAAATTGGAAGCATAATTACGTATGCACTACTACCTCTCCTATCCAACTATTACAGTTGCATTTTTAGTGACATATAATTAATCACTTATGATTTATCTTCATTCCCTTAGGACACTTGTATCATCTTGTGTCTGCACTTTTGAGGTTCCCTGCAACAGTTCCAATATAAATGCTCCTGACAACTAATGCTTTATTAGCAAAAATTTCTCACACCTACATCCTTGTACTGGAGTCACTGAATAGGTCAATCTACAGAAAAGCCCTAACAGTCTAGTTAGAGGGTGGATATATGTTCACATTACATAAATAAAGTATTTTAACTTTTCATTATTGTCATAAATTATTACAGAAATATCACCGGTATGTCACCAAAACTGCAATACAATATTGCTCTCCATACAGATCAGACCTGAAATATCCTGAAAACACTAACCCCCCACGGCAAAACCCACCTAGCCCTTCTCCACATATTTGCTCTTTCTTATGGCTGTTATTCAGCTACTTTCTTGAATTTATGCCAAAAGCATGTTGAACGGGTGTACATCAAGTGCCTCACGTTCATAGTCAGAAGAACCTGGAAAGCCATCTTGTATATAACTCCATTTGGGAAAGTTCTCCAAAGATATTTTCTGCAAAGGCATGGAGTCTTATGTGCACTACCAACTCCACCTTCACCCTGATGAGTGCTGCTGCTACACAACTGTTTTGAGATATTAATAGGATAAATGACAAGCATGTATTTAATTTTGTGTCTTCAAACACTGATGGCAACTGAAGTTACGAAGTCTGGTAAGATTTCACCAGAGGAAAGAAATATAATGTTAAAGGAAAACTTGGGAACAATTAGAGCCCAGGTAATGATTGATTTCTGGAAGGCACTCCATCCACGTGATAAAACAGCACTTCGAAGGCCAGAAAAAGACAGCACTTTCTTAGCACATACATGAAAAACGTGTAGCCCAGGAGGTCCAGCAAAGCAGAGACAAAGCTTTTCTGGGAGCGACTTGCATCATCGGTAGAGTTATGCAGTTAAAATTATGATTCTGGCTTTGGTACTTGGTTTGTAGCTTCTAAGTGCAGTTTGCATAGTTTGATGCACTTTAATTTTTTTTTTTTGTTTTGATAGTACTTCAACAAAAAGAAAAAAGTAATGACAAAAAAAAGAAAAAAAGCGCACATATATAATTTCATATGCTTTCTAAATAGGCAGCACAGGAAGATTACCAGAATTCATATATCCATATTTAACCCTGCAGAAGGGCTGATATCTGGCAAACCACACAATGGTGACTTTGCAGTGTTTTGTATCACTTACTGTCCTGTGTTTCTTTTGTTTTCTTTTCCTTTTCCCTTCACTGGACTTTCATATGATTTTACTAACCCAGAAGATAACTGCACCGCTAAATGGAACAAACTTAATTTGCCGGATAATCCAATTGTGCAAAAATCCAGAAAGAATGTAGATGAAGTTACAGACCAAGAGCTCTTTTTCCCCTGACCAAATTCTTCTTGAGATGTTTCATCTTTTATGTTAATACACAAGAGCTTCTGTTATTTTTTGAAGTTTCTTTTATAAATCAATGCGGGAATTTTTGATTTTTCATTAGTTATATCTTGCCTAGGCAAGTAAAACTTATTTTATTTTATTATAAGAAATAAATGTGGGAGTTCATGTAACTGCTTGATGATGAGCTTCACACCAAAATAAAGTTTGCGCTATGATGTTGCAAGAGTCTACCTCATTTTTTAAAAGTGCCTTTTTAGTGTTTGTGCAAAGTATTCTGCTAATCTATTTTGAATTGGGTATCAAATATCTGATCTAGTGCATTTTCTCAGGTTTTTTTGGAAAAAAAAAAAATCCATCTCAGGGCATCATTTTTCCAGGAAAACTGGAAATTCTGCAGGAAAAAAAGAAAATTCCTTATCTAAAACAATCTCTCCAGGCAAACCATATGGGACATAGCAAAATCACCATATGCCTCAATAGTTTTAACAGAAGTGATTATCATTTGTGCCACTTCTGGCATCCTACAATAAACATAATTTATAATTACATACATGTATTTATTTTTCTCTGCTAAAAAAGATGCAGCATTTCTACCGAGGCTTACTGCCATTTTCATCAAAAGGATAAAGTGATTTGAGTGACAATGTTTGTATTGACTTCTTTCAATACTAGTCCAAAGGCTCTTACCATCAAGAATAACTTCTCTGTGGTCTTATTTATTTATTCATTTATTTATATTTTATTATGTGTTCACTGCAGGATGCTAGAATAAAAGTTACTTTTTGTGGCTTGGAAAATGAACATTAACTGAGTTGTAAAGTACAGACAGTAACTATACACAGAAATTCTTGTGCATCTATACACTGCAAATACACAAAACTGGCATGTTTTCTTTCAGCTAGTACAATTTTTCACTTTTGTAATTCTCCTAATTAACATTTTCACAGGTCATTAAAAGCTGGATAAACCATTAAGAAAGATCTGCAACCAAAATTTTACTTTTAAACACAGGATTAAAGACTAGTTTTATCACTAGCTCAGCAATAGGGTATACCATACTCTACTGCTTCATTTTGTCTTCAAATAATTCTGGTTAGTTAGGGAATGACCGTTTGCGTCTGCACAAATACTCAGAATGCAGAAAGTTCTATATGGAAGTAATTTGGTAATTAACTTCATTTTATGTTTATATATAAATCTTTGCTTTTTATTAATATGACACTAAAGATTTTGCTTTCTTTTTTGATTTTTTTTCCTGTACAACAAGTCTTTGGAAATGACAGGCAGTTCATTGTTCTGTTGGGTTTATATGTCAAGGTGGAAGTATCATGAGGCTGCAGGGATGACCTCTGTGACAGCCACAAAAGACAAAGGGTGGGCAAGAGGTGCTCTAGGTCCCTGCAGCCCCTGGTGAAACATAGAGAAGACTATAGTGAGGCAGGCTATCCCTTTGCAGCCCATGGTGAAACAATTTGGATGAGATTTCCAGCTGCAGCCTGTGGAGAACCCACACCAAAGCAAATGGATATGTCCTGAAGGAAGCTGTGGCACGTGAAGAAGTGCCCATGCAGGAGCAGATTTTCTGGTAGGAGCTGTGCCTTATGGGAGACCCACACTAGAGAAGTCTATTCCTGAAGGACTATACCCAGTGGAGAAGACCCCTTCTGGAGTAGTTTGTGAAGGACTGCACATTGTGAGTGGGACCCCACACTGGAGTAAGGAAACAGTGTGCGGAGGAAGGAGTAGCAGAGAGGAACTGTTGTGGACTCATGATAACCCCCATTCCTATCCCTCTGCACCATTCAGGGAGTGGACGAGGTAAAGGACATTGAGCCTGGGAAGAAGGCTAGGTGGGAGAGATCTGCTTTTAGGGGGGTCTTTTGTTCGTCTGTGTCTCACTATTCTCCTTTACTTTTAATTGGAAACAAATTAAATTAATCTTCCCCAAGATGTGTCTGTTTTGCCATGGTGGTAATTAGTAAGTAAGTGATATTTTCGCATTTATCCTGATATTTAAATTTGCCATCCTGTTTTGTCTTCTGTCCTATTGAGGAGGGGGAGTGAGCGAACAAATGGGTTGAGAAGCCAGACAAGGTCAACACATCACAATTGCTTGTCTTAATTTTCATTTTCACACTTACAGATTGATTTATTTGTTTAACCTCACACGACTATTAGAGGTCAGCTTATTCTGTAGTGGAAATAGGATGGACAAATCATGTTTGATACTATCTTGATACAAATCTGTTCAGAATTTGTCATGATTTTTTCAGTTTTTAGACTAATTCCATATCCATGACCTCTGGTTGCCATCTATTCTAAGGAGCTAACTACTCTCCTCTGCCTCCATATAGCTATTTTTCATCTACAATTTACAGTAGTCTCTGTGGTATAAAAATCCCTCTTTGCTGTGTTACATGATAACATAATTGACAAGAAAATTTGGAAAGTAAAATATATTTTAAAAACAGTAAACCTCTTAAGGCAGACTTACTGGCCAAGAAAAAAAAACCAACATTTAGAAGTCTGTCCTGACCTAACCAGTACTTTGAAAAGTAGAAATTCTGAACTTTTCTTCTAGCCACATAAAGAAATGTCAAACTTGCAGGGACTTGAGTTGAAGTAACCCCTATCACCTCTCAAATTTATATCAGTCAATTCCATGTATACACCCAAAAAGGTAAATTCTGTTTTCCGTGCAGTGGTATCTATGGGAAAATGTGCCTCAGCCTCTCAAAAAAAAATGTTCTTAAGGGCACAGTGCCTTTTATAACATCTCTTCCCTGACAAGCAGGTCAAATGTACAATAGGCACTGGGTCAGGCAAGACACACAATGTCAAGCACATTTCCTAGAGCTAAGCACACCTCTACATCCCAGATGGTGGTTCCCACACTCACCTTTCACAGCACAGAGGAAGGAGATTTGCAGTGTAATGCAGCATGGGAAACACAGTGAGGAGCTGGGTGGTATATAAGAAGGGAGGGAGGGAATCAGCAAAAGTGCCATCCATCTCAGGGCATCAGGTGCACACTCCATTGCATCTCCTCTGAGCTCTGCTTTCAGGACCTGTGAGCTCACAATCACACACGCACATGAAGGATTGAGGGCACTGGGGAAGCTGGGAACACTGCCAGAATCTGTCATCTGAATCCCCAAGAACAAGAGGAATGGCCAGCATTGCTCAGCAGTGTGTTTGCTATGCACTTGCACTTTCTGCAAGTGCTTATCATCCTAGAACTTACACAAGAGAGGAAGCAATAAGAGAATCCTATCTTTCAGGATGGCTGTCAGTCTTATGAGATGAAAGACATGACTTTGCAAAAGCTCACTTGCTTTAGTACACAGGAAATTGTTCAGCTCCATCAGTTGTGGATTTCTTCATAACCATGCTGCAAAGTACTGCTGTGTAAACACAGCAACCCCACATGCTTACACACTATGGCACTCTAATAGGGCTACACTCTTGATAGTGATGATGGTCACGAAAAAGGAGCAGGCACAGGTGCACACTGCTATCACTACCATCAGCTCCAAAAACTTCTCTTCCTAAAGCTGAGGTATAAAACCACCTGGTAATGAAGCTGGGAAAAACTTTTCATGAGGTTCCCCCATACCTCTACATCACGGAGAGATAATTCCTATAAGAAGACCAAATGCCTGCTGCTCCTGTTCTAACAGTAGCAGCCTATGAAGGAAGTGCTCTCATTTTTAAAAGGATCGGTAAAGAAGCCTGAAGGCAGGTGAATTTGGTGAGACAAAGCAGCAGAAGGGACAGGTTCAGTCCCTACCAAGCTGATCCTTGAGTTGTCCATGATGTGTGCAACTTCCAGACCACTTAAAGAGTTGAGGGAGGATTGGCACTGAGCTTTGCAGGCCTCATGAGACAGCTGCACCTGCCTCTCCAGGCCAGCAACAGAGTGTGTCATGGCACTGTCAGCCCTGCCTGTCCCACCCTGGCCTCAGCTTGTCCCCAGGAAGGTGCCCAATGCTCGGGTCTGGGGCTGAGCTGGTGCTTCCACTGCCCTGCTCCTGGCTGGGACTGTGGGACAGACTTGGCTGCTAGACCCTGGCATCCCCTGCTCCTGGGTGCTGTTGGTCCTAATGGAGATCTGAAAGGGTGTTGTAAAATAAGGAATTAACTTCAAAGTGTTAAAAATTACAAGGCAAACTACTGCAATAAGTGAAGACCCAGAAGGTGCCTGTTCCAGCTGGCAGCACTGAAAACAGCACCAGCTGGACCCTATACCCTGATTAGCCCTCTCTCTCTAGGCATGGCCATGTCACAGATGTGGGCATCTGGGCTGCTGAGCAGCAGTAGAGGAGATCCAACCAACCCAGGACATACCTGTGTGGGCACTGTGAACATGTAATAAAATATAACTTTACAATTCTTAGGTATTTTTAACATGTCCCCTGATACACATTATCAAACACCTCTGACCACATTCAGCTCTTTTCTTCCCCATTAGTATGGATGTTCAACATGCTGCACAGTGTTCTGTCTGGGAAAAGTGACCTTGTTAAGCTTCCTGTGCCCTGTCCACTCAAGCTAGACTGAAGAGTGTGAAGCTTTTGGAGACTGTAGAAAGGATCCACAGGGATCTGGATTGCTTGGAGGTGAATAGAAGAAAAACATTAGGGCATAAATTTAACTTTGAGTCTGCATCTCTGGGGAGTACTTTGGGAGAAAGGGACATTGATGTACGACAATACCAGGACATACCTATGCCACTACTATGCCTAAAAGGCCCAGGAACACTATTTAAGCATGTTTAGCAGTTCAGCCTGAGACTAATATAGAATCAGACATTATTGCTGTGCAAATATATCCCTTTCTAAGAATGAACTTCATTTGGCTAAAAGTAGATCTTTATGAGAATGATTCCTCTGTTTTGGGGGTTCTAGTGCAGTTTGTGTTAGTGCTTGAGGTCAACTTATCTTGTTTGTGAAACCTCTGATACCCATCTCCATCCATATAGCTATTCTCTCAGCCAGGGCTTCCAAGACCACCTTGCATTCTCTTCCTAAAGAGAATATGTAAAGATTTCTTTTAAAATGGACACAAACTGTCCATGATACTGAAATAGCTGGCTAGCTCTTGGTGGTCTACTGTTAAGAGCACTGTTTGAAGACATCTCAGATAGATACACTCACCCAAAAAAAACTAGAAGTGAACTCCTCTCAAAAGTCCTGGAGTACATACCTGATTACAGTCTGAAAGGTGTAGTGAAATGGAATTAAACCACAATCTTAAAAGTATTAGGGCACAAAAGAGGTGGATATTCTAATATGTTCTTGGCTTCTCTGTATTTAGCAAGCTGGCCCAATCTTTCCAATACCACACACAAGTTACTAACAAGGCCATGTAGACACACATCAAGTATTTGTAAAAGGAGTGTCATCATTTTTTAAGTCTATGAGCAAAACCCAGAGATGTATCCCTCCGCTTCTTGTATTTCTTGCTTCTTCCATGTCCACAGAAGGATGACACAGCTGGTGAAAGGTCTATAACACAAATCTAAAGCACAGTCTAGAATGGCTGAGGGAGCTAGTGTTGGTTTACCTGGAGAAAAGAAGGCTCAGGGGAGAATTTACATCTCTCTATAACTACCTGAAAGGAGGCTGTACCAGACTCTTCTTCCTAGTACAAGGATAGGCTGAGAGGAAATCGTCTCAAGTTGTACCAGGAGACATTTAGACTGGACATTAAGAAGAATTTTTCAGCCAAAAGGGTTGCGAAGCATTGGAACAGATTGTCCAGGGAAGTTGTGGAGTTACCAGCCCTAGAGGAAATTAAAAGATTAGTTGATGTGTTGCCTAGGGACGTGGTTTATTGGTGGACTTGGCAGTATTAGGTTAATGTTCAGACTCAGTGATCTTAGAGGTCTATTCCAAATTAATTATTCTATGATTCCATGATTTTATTGTTTAATTCAACCATCTTCTTCAATAAAAAGCACTGTCATCACATATGCTTTTGTGCCAGACAGACATCACTTTCTTCACTTCCAGGCTGTAGTCCAGGTATGCTGCTGACATGTCTCTGAGGAGTTTGAACTGATATGCTGAAGTGTGTACCTAGTGCTCTTTGAGTAAATGCCACAAGCTGTGACTGAGGCAGTGGGAGGTGATGTGTTCTTGTAAATGGCTAATACTGTCAGTCTTAATCTGAGGTGAATCAGTTTTATTCTTTCTGTTCTGCTCCCTTCTGGAGTGCAGAAAGCAGGTGCGGAAAGACCTTCCTTCAGCTCCACACATTCTCTGGTTCAGGGACAGAAGGAAGAATGCCTCATTATGTAGTGCATATTTTTGGGGCTTGGAGTCCAGCGTTAGACAACACATGCAGTATTATTTTATTTCTCCCATGCCTTTGGTGGAGCAGAGAATTCTGTTGTTGGACATAACAGACAGGACACCTTTGACAGGCTCTTCCATGAGATAAAAAGATGTTCACCTGTGCCTTATATATGCAACTTATTCCTACCTATACAGGCTGGAACTATTATAGAAGACTAATGTACACTCCAGTTTAGAGGAAGGGTTTTCTTCTCAGGGAGAGTACAGACATAATGTAAGGTGGAATTGAGGATGCACTGAAAGGGATCAGAAGTGTAGCTTTCTTTGATTGTGGCTTGTGATATAACCTTGTTGAAAACATGCTATTTTCATGAAGGTATGTATCTACAGAACCTTCAACCAATAAAGGAGTAAATAAGTTATTCAGCATTTAAGATGATGGACCCTATGAACAATGATATCTACATAAGGAAATGCAGTCAGGCTAAAGATAAACACATATTTAATAATGAATCTCACTCCTATAGTCTGTGTGGAAATAACAAGAAAAATAAGGCTAAGGAAGTTAGTGACAGAAATATATTAATGTAAGTTGCAGTCCAATATTTGTTTGATTCTTCATTCAAAAAGTGTAACTAAAAACTACAGGCAGTGCCTTCTCCAAAAATATGCCTCTCCTTAGTGTAGCAAACTGGAGTCTAGACTCATGGAAGGACCTCCAAGAAGGACCTCACTCTTCATGCCCCAAGCCTTTGCTCCCCCACACTAATACCCAAATATAAGATACAAAAACATTTTTTATGCATTTTTGTGTGCTCAGTGATATAGCTGAGGGACACTTTTTACAGGTTGAAATGGTTTTCTTACAAACTCATTTCAGTCATGACTGCACATCAGAAGTATAAAAGCCTACTTGTTCTAATATGTACTTTTAGTATTATACCCATATCTTAAACCCCATCAAATTCGATGTTATATAAAAAGTTAAATTTATGTGGGTTTAGATGTAACATAAAATAAAAAAAATATTACCACAAATAATTTCTGAATAAATATGCTTAAATCCTCAAGGTAACATGGCTGAATGCATTATGAGGAAAGCTGAGCAAGAATAGATTTCTGACCCCACATTATTTTGACCTTTGTCAACGGCCTAGAAGAAATAAGGTTACAGTCAATAATTTAAAGATGACAAAGATTCTGTAACTGGTTAAGTAATGAACTGCACAAATCATTGCCACAAGAAGATATGGTTCACTTGGTAAACTAGGACAAGAAAAATATCCCTTTCAAAACTAAACAATGCAAGTTGTGCATACAGAAAGACTATTTTAGGGAGAACTATACTAGAATGAAAAGACTCCAGAAAACTAAGCAGATAATTAAATAGGAATTTGCAATAGTCCCCAATGGCCTAACTATAACAGATAATTAATGAACTAGGAAAGAGGAGTAAAGAGGTGCCTGTTACAGAGATCCACATCTTGAGAAGGGTCTTAAAACACTGGAGAGATTTTAAAACAGAAATAAATCCATAGAATCATAGAATCATGGAATATTCTGGGTTGGGAGGGACATGTCAGGATCCCAGAGTCCAACACTTGGCACTCCACAGAACCACAAAAATCACACCACTTGCCTGAGAGCATGTCCAAACACTTCTTGAACTCTGTCAGGTTTGCTGCTCTGACCACTTCCCTGGGGAGCCTGTTCCAGTGTCCAACCACCCTCTGGGTGAAAAGCTTTTCCTGACATCTAACCTAAACCTCCTCTGACTCAGCTTCATGCTGTTTCCTTGAGTCCTGTAACTGGTCATAAGAGTGAAGAGATCAGTGCCTGTCCCTCCTCTTCCCCTCTTGAGGATGTTGAAGACTGCAATGAAGTCTTCCCTCAGTCTCCCTTTCTCCAGACTGAACAGACCAAGTGACCTCAACCCTCCCTTGCCTGGCTGGTGATGCTGTGCCTGATGCACCCCAGGACA
>VWZT01003745.1:487891-550827 GCA_013397055.1 Pachycephala philippinensis | reverse complement strand
CCAATTAAACTTTAGCTAATGATGTAATTTCCCCTCAGCTTGCCCCCCTTTTCAAGATGCTGGTTTACACATTTTGGGCCTAGGATGGTCTGGGTGTCCTTGGAGAGCAGGCCTGGAGAGGCTTTGTTATGTCTGTCTTACCGTGAGAGAACAGCAACTAACAGGCTACAAGACACTTTAGAGTTACACACTAGGAATACAGAATTTGAAAAATATAAGCTAAAACCTAAGGCATCAACAGCATTGCTCTCCAGCCTCTTGTTCCCCAGTCTATACACACAACCAGGGTTGACTTGGCCCAGGTGCAGAATCTGGCACTTGCCCTTGTAAGACTTCATAGGGTTGGTGATTGCCCATCTCTCTTAATTTGTCTGGCTCTCTCTTCAGGGCCTCTGTGCCCTCAAAGGAGTCAACAGCTCCTCCCAATCCAGTGTTGTCGGCAGACTTAGTATTCCTTTGAGTCTCATATTCAGGTGGTTAATGAAGATGTTGAAGATAACTGGGCTGGGAGTGGAGCCCTGTGGAGCCCCACTGGTGACAGATCACCAGTGTGATGTCACCCCATTCACTATAACCCTTTGTGCCTGACCCATGGGCCAGTTGTTCACCCATTGTGTAACACAGTTATCCAGCTGTGTGCTGGACACTTTGTCCAGAAGGATCTACCGTGAGACAGCATCAAAAACTCCTGAAGTCCAAGAAGATTCCATCTACTGTCTTTCCTAGATCAGCCAGGTGAGTCAGCCTGTCGTAGAAGGAAACCAGGTTTGACAAGCAGGACTCTCCCCTCATGAACCCATGCTGACTGTGACCTGGCCCTAAAATAATAATTCCCATAGTTGAAAAAAATATATACAAACTCAAAAAAATCCTTAGTGTTTTTAACTTGAGGGAACTTGAAACAGTCAGTTGATCATACCCTTTAAGTATTTGCATGGCTGTACTTATAGCTTAGGTATACTTGAATGCGATTTTTGTGTCACAATTCACTAGAAAGTTGGCTGGATGTATTAACTTTAATTATATGAGGAAACTACATTTCAGAGTAGTAGGAACTCTCTTTGTGGTGTACTTCATGAAGGTGATGCTCTGGTATTTGATTAACAGGATCAAGTTTTTGGAAAGGACGTTGAGAATGGCCCTCCATGTGTAGGGGCCTGAATCTGCTGCTGGCCATCCCGTAAGACCACACTGTTAGTACCAGTACCAGCATACCAACTGGCTTTGAAGGTGTAGAGCCTCTTTTCCACACTGAAGAAGGAGAGGAGGGAAAATTCAGCTTGGATGAGGATCATGGTTGTATACATTTGTGATTATTACTGTGGCTGGTTCAGAGAAACAAAGCAATCCAAGATGATGCCCAGAGTTCCAAAGGTGGTACAGGATTTGTAGTGAGCAACAATTCTGCAGGTCCCGACTCAGGAAGAGGTCAGTTGCCATTTGATCTGAAGAGGACATAGACAGAAACATGAGTAAATGGACCGCGATGAAAACTTAAAATTTGTATTTGAGGCAAGAAAACTGTCAGACTTTGAGATCACGAAGAAAATCTAGTTCATCCCAAGTCTAATATAACTGAAAACAATTAGCATTACTTTAAAATGTATTATAATTTAAAATTACCTTTTTAATGGAGAAAATTGTCAATATTTGTATTTAAACATCTCACTGTATCTTTCAGGAAATAATGTGTAGTTTTAAAATGTTTGGAATAATTTTAAATCCCTTCCCTATTGACTGAAGTACTTCTTAAGCAAATGTTTGCTTATGTAATTAGAAAACTGTATGCCTGAATATGTGCAGCAATCATATTTGCAGCACTGTACATTTTTGGACATTTATACCATTGAAATTAGTTGCGTCAAATATTTACACTTATTATTTTGTTTTAAAATGTTATCAGAGACGCTTCAATTATACCAGAAATTTATGCTATGTTATTAGTTCATACACATATAGTATTATCTTTTTATTTTTTTAATCTATGTGCTTTTACTTCATTTTACTCTGAAGTCAAGGCAATTAAAAATTTCAAAATATTTCCTTCTAGAACAGATTTTTTGCATGTGTGTGGGATGATGGCGAAAAACTTCATTGCTTTGAGTGACATATCTTTTATTTCTGTTTCAAAAAACACTCTACTCTCATGTTCAAAGCCTAATGAATTCCCAGAATGTTTTAGCTTCAACCTATGCACAGCTGTCCTCCATGTCATGACTGACTATCACGTTAATAGAGAAATACATTGATACATAACTTGGACAACATTTGTAAGTTTCTCAATCTAACCGAAGAACATCTTTTATCTTTTAAAATTCTATTGAATTCTTATGTTTTTCTCAATGAATTATGACAACTTTGAAATGTATTGTTTTGGAAGAATAGGCTTTGGGTGTAATGTTAAGAAAGATATTTTTGGTGTTTTTCTAATTTGTGTATCTAATGAACTGAAAGATTTCTTTGATGAAGCAATGATTTCTGCACTGATCCCATACTCATTAAAAATGAAATATGAGAGTTTTTCATGCTGAGATGTTTTTTGTTTTACTGGCTGAAGGACCTTTGGTTGTTTAGCAGGGCTCATGGGGCATATTTTCTGTTTGCACTTTGACCACTCAAGCTGCAAACTCAGTTGCTAAAATTTATAACAGATACCAAATCAATGACAAATGTTAAATTTTCCGCTAACCCTGATTGCACACAAATACTTTTTAAGTTTTTTTTTTAATATGACATTTATTGACTTAACCAGTTATTAGCTTTTCTCTAGTAATAGGAAAGTGGTTCTAAAATCTGTATTTTGATACATGGTTCTTTGTCAAATATGGCTATAACTGAGAATTAAGACAAAAATCAGCATTACTTAGGTGGTGACTCAATATGAGTGAAATGTTAAAGGAACACAAGGTCAATGCCTCTTCACTTTGATAAGTGCTTTGATGAAAAACTCAGACAAAAATATGTGTGGATGTATTTGTGCTTTCAAAGAAAATGAACTGAACAGAGCGAAAAAAGAAAATTTTCTTCCCAAGGAAAAAAGGCTATCCGTACATCAGCAGTTTGAGATTAGAGGTAGTCCAAGGACAATAGTGCTTTCATTGGTGGTGCTCTTCCCCCATTATAGCTTGGCCCCACAATGCTTCATTTATCAGGAATGTATTATGGGAGACAGTTTAAAAATATCCAAGTGATAGATATTCTTTTCCCGTTGTGTTTAGAATAAATGGCTTACTGTAATACTGGAATTGCAGAAGAATTTAGTTCAGAACTTCTGGGAAAATAAACTTAATAAGCCCTTAAAGCATTCATCTATTTCTAAGTCTTTTCAATGCTTTTGTTAGAAGACTAAGCCTATTTCAAATATCATTGTCCGTATTTTTCTAACATTTTTGAGGTATGAGTGACAAATGCACCTTTTCCTCACTGCTGGTCCATTTTCCAGACCTTTGTATGTGTCACAATTCTCATTTCTGGATTAGGAAGTCTATAGTTTTATCTGCTGAGCACAAGTATTTGCAGACTGAGTCTCATGAATTATACACCCTGATAAAAAATTAGTTTTACAAATGACTTGTGATTAATTGATGGGTAAACGATCCTGCATGCGCTTTCCTTCTGGAAAATGGAAGATAGGAAATGCTTCTCTGAAAGAGAAAGGAAGGAGAGTTCACATTCTCCACAAGCAATGTTATTGCTCTAATCATGCTGACTTCTGTCGCTGCAACCTAAGGAATATAGTAGATACAATGACAAAGGCCAGGTAAAATTAAAGATGTGTAAGAGCCAAGCTGTCAATTTCTTGCCCATTTCCAGAAACACACAGGCACATCTACACCAAAAAATGACAAATAGCATAGTTTCTGCGTGATTTATTAGTGTAGTTCTCCTTACCAGGTAAGCTCATTTAAGAGGCAGATTTTGTAAACAGTGTCATATCCTCATAACATTTCCTTTTTGGTCACTATTCATTCGGTAATTTGTTGGGCAATACCAGAATCACCATTTTTCCTACACAGTCTTCATGTTACCAGCTCACAGAAAAATGGAAATATAGGACATGCATCAACCATGAAAGGAAAATAGAATGCAGGTGTGAGCCCATGCATGGTGTTATTCCTGCATAGATTCCTTAGTGTACATCCATGTAAATGATTTCCTTATTTATTTTATAGGCTTAAGGTCTCACAGAAATAAGATTTTGATGGGACTGCAGTAAAACTCATAAAAATTTGAATTACCCAATGAGTAGATTATTGCACTCCTTATAGGTCTTTTCACTACTAGCTTTAAGCATAATTATTTTGGAGTTTAGTAAGACAGAATATCCCTAATATATTAGGGGAAATGCATGGCATATGAATGGAAAGGGTTCTGAATCTTACGAGACAACTATATTCATATTTCCCAAATAAGCAGAGCAGACTACTTTATTCCACAAAACCTTCTGCATCTGTTCCAAATAACATTCAGTGGTACCTTCTAAACCTGAAACCATGGGGATTTTTTTCCAGCAGTATCACACAAATCAGATACTTAATCCCATTTGTTTATAGAGTCAGGCAATTATTACTGCCTTCCTTGACCTCCAGCAGGAGTCTTCTGTACAAATTAATCAAAAGAGCTTCTCTGCTTCTGCTTCTGGGCATTTTTGGACTATCAGATGACACTGAGCTAGAAAGAGTCACAAAATTCCATGGCTACTGACCTGGGATTCAAGACCTAATCATGCGGCCTTGAAGAGATATCATGCCATAGCTACTAATGGTAGTTAGAAGAGGTCCTGAGGGTTATGATACAGTAGCAATTTGCCAACAGTGAGTTTGACTAAAATTCTCCATATCTCTTTATAGAAACACAGACTGAAGAATATTCAGGGGAAAAATAATTTGCATTATCTTAAAATTCCTATTTCTACAGGCTTAAAGTACCTAAAGAGTTGACATTTATCAACCTTTATAAATGAAGTTATTCTAGTGTTGCTTATTTCAAAATAAAAAAAACCAACTCTGTTCTGTATTGGAGTTCTCAGGTAATGCAAAAGTAATCTCAACTATTTGATCCCATACAAGTAAAAAAGGGCAAAACCCCTTTGAACATAGCTGTGTGTTCAGCCATTTAGTCTGTCTAGATAGATACATTATGGCACCCTTCTGAGTGAATACGAGGTGAAGCATCCAGCATTATGAAAGTGTCTGAGTTATCTTCATTGTATGAATTTACTGTACAGAAATTATTTTTATAAATTTCATATATTTTAATACAGAGTAACTGAAACCTTTACCTGACTATCAGTAGTAAGCAATGAACTACTTTATTTTCTATAATTTATCATACCATTGTTTGCCAAAGTTATGCTAGAACACTTTCAGAAAAGAGGTTTCTTAAGTGTCTTATAAATAAATATTTTCAGCTTATACCATAAATTATTTTATTCATATGCATGTGTATTTACTCCCTAAACTACAAAAAATTTGCATAATTTAAATTACTAAATGTCACTTCAGCACAGTCTTTTGTCTGCACTGTAGTATGTCAATCAAAACCATAATTCCCCAGCTACATTTCTGCCATAGAACTGAAAACATGATGATCAGATAATGATATTTACAATACTGTGAAGGAGTGAGTTCTAAACAGAGCCTTACTGTAAAAGAAAGGTTCTGCCCTTTTTTGTTCCCCTCTCCTGTCCCCATTCATCCAGAGTCTTAGAGAAGTGTTTTTCCTGCTTATTCTTTGCCAGTTGGTGAAGAGGCTGATGACTAGCTCTTCTTAAAGTCTGCAACCTTATCAAAGAGTGGATATTATTTGAGTGTTACTCTTATCATCTTCTTCAAAGAAAAAGACAACATTCAACTTTATTTCTAAGGCGATATTTTTGCTGTGGTGATATGCTTTTCCTTTTCTTTTCCTTCCTAATGGGCAGAACTGAATCTAGACCAGATGGAATTTAACTTTAGTCATGCTCTGTGAAGTTATCATTTGCATAAGAATAAAAATAATAATTCCATATCATCTTTGAAACTGTTTGCTTACTTTTTTGTGGCACTTATATTTTGGAAGAAAGTATAAAACTGTTTGTTTCCAGAGATAGCAGAGTGCCAGAAAACATGTACGGAATGTTTGTCTAAAAGAAGGAGACAAATTCTGCAGCTTCAAGTATTCCTCTCTTTTATAACTTCTACTGTATTCCACTAGTTTGTCACATCATGACATCTGAGTGGTTCCTGAATCTTTTAATAGTTGGAATTAAAGAGGAAATTAGAAGAGTAGTCATGCTGCCTTACATGTTGCAGCAACCAGTACTGTTTCTTTAAAAGAAAATCAAATAATTAGGAGTGTATCTGAGCAGGGAAGAGGTGAGAAACAGAAAGCTACTTAGGGAAAGCTAGAAAGAAGGGTATGAACATGTTTATCTCAACATTATATCAATTTTGACAAATATATTTCATGTTTATATCTTATATTGCTAGTAGCAAATAGATAAACTTAAGCAGAATATCTGTACATGTGTTTGAGTTAAAAACACTTATTGTTCTACTGACAAGTAGATTCATTTTACCCTGGAATTCCTAGGACTGTTATAAAAGTATCCAAGATATCAGCAGGTCTCATTCTGAGAGAAAATAACATCTTTTCAGGCTCCATTAGTGTGACATTTTAAAATTCATTATGTTCAGTAGGATTCTGAATGAGAACATGTGTTTTTAACATATGATGTTCAATATCTGGCAAAGATAATGTAAACGTAGATTATATGCCTCTGTGAAAAGAGAGGGATTTACAGCTTTTTTCATGCTTTTATGACCTGAGATTGTGCATGATTATAGTAAGGTTTTGCTTCTTTTCTCTGCTGAAATTAAAAAGATAATATTCATCCCCTAGAAAACTTCATGTATCAGGGCAGAAATATAACAATCAAAGTCTACAGAGAGAATTCCCTGTAGTTTGACTTTGAAATTAGAGTAAACCCATCTGAATGATGATAACTAAACAGAATTCTTAAGCATGTTTTGTTTTGTTTTTTTCACATGATGGCATACAGGAAAAAATCAATGTCTCAGAGGGTGAAACCCATGGATTCCTGGGTTTGGTTTTGGTT
This sequence comes from Pachycephala philippinensis, assembly GCA_013397055.1. Classification (NCBI taxonomy): domain Eukaryota; kingdom Metazoa; phylum Chordata; class Aves; order Passeriformes; genus Pachycephala; species Pachycephala philippinensis. Next base: position 543,728 of record VWZT01003745.1, on the reverse strand, counting down.
TTTAACAGAAATAGCGCTTGATACTAAACACTATGGTGCCTATTTAGACAAGCTTATTTTATGAAAATATTAAAAAATATTTTTTATTCTAAAAACAAATATGGACTTATTGAAGTCTAAATAGATGTTTTAAATTAGATGATTTTGTTAAATGTTTTAAATAAGTGAAACACAGCTTTGGCCTCAAAATGAAGCATAAGAACAGCAGAGGCAGTAATGATGAGTTACAGTGGACTGCTACTTTCTAGCATCAGAAATATTTCCTATGTTATGATGCCACAGCTAGATTCTCTGCACTCTTTTTCAAATGTAGAAGTGTGGCTTTCGCTATTGTAAAGCTCTTGGCCAAGTGACAAGTTTCAACTTTATTTTATTTTATTGTTTTGTTTTGTTTTGTTTATTTTACTTTGTTTTACTTTATTTTATTGTATTTTGTTTATTATTTTAACTATTTCTAATGAGTGCATTTATTTACCAATTTGATCATTGTCTATTCTCTCAAAAGCAACTGAAAGTTAAGCTCTTGGTGTCATAGTAACTAGAGAATTAAGATCTATGTTCTGAAAACAAGTCAGAATAAATACTTCTACTTCTAAAATAGCCACGCATCTATAGGTTTTGTGAACTCCTGAACTCTCCTTGAGTTCTAAAATGTTAAGTTCCCTCTTTGAACATAGTGTCAAACTGTACCAAGAAAACAGAAGGAAATAAACATCTTCCTGAATCCCTCTTGACCTGTGGAATTTGTCCTTCAGGATAAGTATGAAATTCTCAAAAGTCATTAGAGGACAGCAAAGGGGAAAAGGAAAAAAAAAGAAAAAAAAAAAGGAAAGTACAACACAACAAGATACAGGAGTATATTTATCTCTAAAGCACACAATGGAAGAATGATGTGCTGCCTCCTGTAAATATCTGAACCCCTTTTGTTCTCCCAGTCTTCCAGAATTCTAAGGTCGTTTGAGAGTCCTTGTCTTCGCTGAAAATGAGGTCCCAAAACTGCTATAAAAGCAAGTCTTCTTGAAATACAGTTTCTGATCCCAAGAGAAAATTCCTTATTTTTCAAATGATAGAGTAGGTGAATGTGGAGCATACTGCATCTGCCACAGCATGGCATTTAGGGAGTTCATTGTTATAAGCAAAGATAATGAAAACTACAGCTCCTGCACACAGCGTTCCTAGTACCTCCAGATCAGCTTGTGGTGTTTTTCTGACTACAAAAAACACTGTTTCTTGTCCTGAAACTTTTCTTCTTTACTTCTTCACACACTACAAATGCAAAGCCATGAAATTAATGTGCAATTTCTTGGAGCAAGGAGAAAATCTGATTATTTTACACCCTTTTTTGTTGAAAAATTTCATTTTTAGTAGGAAAAAACCCCTACATTCATGTGCATTGTTAGTACACTAAGGTATATCATTCTACCAGACGAAATACATGATAAACAATATTTTTAATAATGTAAAAATTATTATTTAAGGAAATGCACATAGATCTGTGATAGTAAGGCTTCTAATAAGGATGTTATTAATGAGTTATTTATATTTTTATATCACTGTGATTGATGCCTTACGTTTTAGCTTTTATATTTTTCAAAATCTGTAATCCTAGTGTGTAACTCTAAAATGTCTTGTAACCTATGAGTTTCTGTTCTCTCATGCTAAGATAGACATAACAAAGGCCTGCTCTCCAAGGACACCCAGACCGTCCTAGGCCCAAAATGTGTAAACTAGCTTCTTGAAAAGGGGGGCAAGCTGAGGGGAAATTACATCATTAGCTAAAGTTTAATTGGTGAAATTGTGCTGATATGCAAATGGAGCAAACCTATAAAAGTCTGAGGAACTCGTGACCTGTCATCCATGTTGGGTGCAGCCTTTGGCCTGCCCAGGGTGTACCTCTGGAGGCCTTTCTAATAAATATCCACCTTTATTCCCTTACTCCTGTCTAGTCTCTGTTTCTAGGTTGGCCTCTTTAGGCATCATGATCATGGTCAGCATGGCTTTCATTGCACCATATGACTGGTATAGTATATGACAAGTATAAGATATGAGACAATAGGTCTTTGGTGATTGTTTACCACACATCTTATAACTAACATTTTCTAAAATTCCTTTCAGCCCCCCAATCATTTTCATTGATGATATTCCTTTGCCAGTAGCTAACCAGGAAACAAACTTCAAAACCAACCAACCAACCAAACCAAAAAAACTTCACAGAATCTTAGCTTTTCTTTTTCAATTCAGCTAATTAAGGACTAAAATATTTTAAATATATTTTTCCTAGCAGAAATATCTAATTGGAGGTTAAAAAGAGGTTTAAATATCTGCTCTCCTTTAGCATTGCTCCTAAAACACATCATTTTTATGTCATCCTTCTAGTTATTAAAGTAGATACTTGCACTGTGCATCAAACACAGATTATGTAAAGCTGACACGGATGGAAAATAAAACCAAAAATTGTTCCTGCCATTGGTAGTATAAAATAGAAGATGAAATGATTATTGAGAAATGTTATAACAGAAAATATTTTAAACATATGTGAAGTACAGAACATCTTCGAGAAAGAGATGTGTTCTTTTGAGATACGTAAATCAAAGTTGATTCTGTTTCTTATTTCCCTCTCTTATGCATTCCAACCAATAGTGCACACATGAAAAAAAAAAAAAGAAAGAGAAAGATTTTGTTCTGTGTTTTTAAAAAAATAACAATATTCACCGGTGTATCATTTTTGGACTGTTCATTTTCTTTCATTTTTATCAAGCAGTTCTCTAAATGTTAATGAGAGGGGGCATCATTATTCTTTCAGTTTGCTTTCTTCTATTTGTCTGTAAGACTTGAAACCATTTTCTTTTTAGGAGCTGTATTAATGTAGTTTTTTGTAGTTATAAACTATAAACACAGATACATTATTTTTAATGTTTCTCTAAATAGTCACCAATCAATTTGGAATGACAAGGAAAAAGTAAGGCTCACCTATGGTTTGTTTCTGGGTTTTTTTGTTGCATTACAATCTAGAGTAAATCTATTAGTTACAAATATTTCATAGAGTCTAGACATCCCAGTGTTATCAAAGCTATACAGTAGGTAGCCCATGCTGAGATGTTGTAATAGAAATTTTTGTATGTCTCTTTCTTTGCCTGGATGGCTTTGTTCAAATTATAGTAAAATTTGACAGGAGATGAAACATAAGATCAATAATAATTTTATTCTAGATTGATGAAGTCTTTATTAATGTAAATGGATGACATTTTAAAATAGTCTATTACTAATTTGTGCAGCAAAGAAAAGGTGCTTTATGCTGCTCTGTATTTCTGAACTATTGCACAAATCATAGATAGCATCAGTACATCAGTAAAGGCACCAGAATATATTTGTTTATGTTTAACCAAGAAAGAGCTGCAATCCTATCTTTACTTTGGCCTTCCATGTTTCTTTTTATAGTGTAACCTTAACCTAGTCATATAGTGAACGACAGAAATAAAAAATGAAAAAGGATCAGAGCAGAATAGCTTCAAACATTCTCAGGGTAACAGTTTTGTGAGAAACACCTCCCACTGTGTAAGCTAAACGATATTGACATGAGAATAACAGCTCAATGGTTGGAAAACGATGGTATTTCTTTGCAAATAATAGAAATAAGGGAGTGTGGGGAGGTTACATTTAGTGTTTTAGCATGCTTTATATGTTACAGATCAACAATCTGCATCTTCATCTCAGAAGCCATTTTTTCACAGAGCAGTAGAAAATTTTCTGCCCACATCTGCTACTGCAGAGATCACAGCTGGAGTATTTCTATTCATGTTTAGAACAAGAAGAAAAGAAAATGGAAAGAAAGATATTCTGGAAGCAAAGGAACAAGTGAGTTTTACTCTTAAGTACTTCAAATGTTTCCTGATTTCTTTCTGACACTGTAATTTCCTGGAGCAAGTTCAAAAATGTCTTCTTGGTTTATTGTGATGCCCTCTATTGAAGATGGTGTTTTGTGGAAATTTAATTTGAAGTGGAGTTCAAAGCAAGGGGAGAAGTAGATTAGATGAATGCACTTTCTCTAAATAGAAACTGTGGTGATATGAAATTCCATTCATGACTGTTTTCCAATAAAGATCCATTAGTAAGGTAACAANAAAAAAAAAGGAAAAAAAAAAAAAAAAAAAAAAAAAAAAAAAAGTGAAAATCTCAGTAACAGGTAGAATTTCCTCCATGAAAGCCTAATTGCTCTATATTTTCACTAAGACATGGAGATTCTGTTTTGCCTAACTGTAAGATAAGCACTTCTGCAATTCACTGACTCTTCTTTACCATTTGAAATGATGAGCTCTTCATTAGATGACCACAAGATACGTAAATTGAAGGAAGAGGTGATACCAAAGGAAGATTTTTTTCAAAGTACATAACTTGATAGTACTCACAAAAGAGAAGAAAATATACAACTCAAACAAACATCTAGTGGAAAATGGTCATAAAAATCATGCTGTTGCTGAAAAGCAGTTTTAGTTACTTTCACCATACTAACAGATCTCTTCAGATACACACACTGTATCCAAACTTTTATTACAGTACAAAAAATGCCTCAACCTGGCCTCTAGTTATATGTGCAAGTGTTTTTATACATGCAAGACTAGTACAGAGTTAGCTAAATTAGAGCATGGAGTATTGCCCCTAGTTCTATTTTCTGTGTAATTTCAGAGAATACTCATCTGTGCTAAAATGCATATTTATGAGAGATCTTCGCCCTCTACTCTTAATTGAACTGCTCTCTTAAGAAAATAAAAAACTCTGAATTTACTGCTGACAACTTTTGTTCTGCTGTAATAACAGAAGAAATCGCAGACAAGACATAATTGTGACTTTCTTACTGTAATTAACTAATTGTGCAGGCTCTTCTGTGCTTTACTTGGTATCTTTAATAAATGAAATCTTGAGGTAAAGAAATAGCAAAGACTGCTGCTGGAAGTCAATCAGTCACAAACTGGACATAAAGGTGTTCATCCTCTACAGGTCTTGATACTCCTGACAGGGCACTACTGAAGTGAACATCACCGTCATATGAGTGGGATTCAGGTCCAGTTACCAATAAACAGACAATGTTAGGAATATGAAAGTCATGTGACAATAGAAAGAGCACCTTGAGTGCTACTTGTAATCTATCTATTGACTACAAATTGCAGAGGTGGGATCAAGTGCAACCTGCCGATCTCTCTAGAAAAATTATTGATAAATGAATTATATGACTCGACAAATTATAATGTACAAATAGATTAGTTGTTTGATTAGTGGTATCAAAAAGTCAAATAACATCTTATTTTTCACTTGATGCTCCTCAGTTTTTCCGTTTGACCTCACCAGTGGAGTATTGATTTTCAGCTACTGGTTGACTAGAAGGGATGGTCATGCAGTGTTATTGTCACCTTGACATTTGCTCTGTAAGAAGTTATGCATGGTAAAGATTTCTGGTCTGAACTTTGATTAAAGAGAAGTCATATGTCAATAACAGTCTCATGGCTTCAAAACAAGTAAAATCAAACTCCTAGAAGGATTAAACACTAAATATTTAAAACAGCAGATGTCTAACTTGATCCCTAGACACAGCTATAATTCAATGACTGAACAAAACTGAGGATAGTGAGTTGGAATAAAAAGTACTGAGCAGCAGTACTCAGTACCTCATCAGAGGTTTCAGCTATAGTGCACATTATTTATTAAACTGTCAATCTGCCATAACTAGAATAGCGTTAGATAGAGTTCCACAGCAACCAGCTCAGGATCATCTGGGAATGCTGTATCAGTAAGTCTTGAAATCATTATCCAGATGCTTCAGGGTAAGGCAGTGGCTGCCAGTAAAGTCAGTGATAATTCTAATTCTGACTAAATACAGACATCTTTTTTCTTTTCACACCAGAGCAACTGGTAATCACCGTATGGAATAAAGCAACAATAGACTGGGAAATGGAAATGTCATCCATCCCTACAAGCATGATAGTGACAGTGAAAACCACTGTTGTTTCTCTCAGGTTTTGAAAATGCCCTTGACAGAATAACAATCAGAAGAATCTGTTGAAAAGAGTCCTCCCTAAAGGTAATCTGAATAATGAAGACCACACTGACATGATTTTCTGCTCACAGGCAAAAACAAGAAACGTTCAGAAAATAAAGTCAAAGTCTACGTATACTCCTTGCCTCTAACCAAATTCATTAGTATTGGGATTCTGCAAAAACATCTATAGAGATTTCTGTTCAGGCAAGTAAACGGCTGCTCATTTTAAATTGGTAAGTTTTAGCAGCAAAGCTGAAACATTTAGAACTACTTTTTTTACCTAAAATGGAACTAAACAAGGCAGTATTTTTGGACAGGTTTAGTTTATTATGTGGGTAAAAACACAGGTATCATATCTATATATGTGAAAGTGTGCTATTTATTACAAATGGTTTCATCTCAGAAGAGTCTTATTGTTAGCAGAAAGCATGTTAAACCTATTGCAAAAATTGAAATTTAAGGACAGTTCTAACATCACATGAATACCAAATGAAACATGACTAAAAATGGAGTCACACAGAGGACAGAAACAGTCATTACACTATTTTACATTACAGTTTTACCAGTTACTGCTAAAAGCAGCATAGCTGGAATGAAGATATGGGTCTTCAAACAACAGCAATTACCCTGCAATTGTTGTTACCACTTCTCTATATGTCTGAGTCTTCTTTTAGAGCTGTAACATCAGACAATCAGCCAGTCACCCATAGGCTGTCTTCATGCTCTTGGTACAAAATGGTTAAATGTCTTAAATAGTGAGTCTCAAAGCATTGCCTATAGCTGGTATCAAAGCAACGCTCCTGCGAGCTGAGGTGCACCCGACATCTGCTGCATAAATCAAATAACCAACCATCCAAAAGCATTTTGTATGGACAGTTTAAATACAATGAATGGTTAAGACTGACCCATTGAACATTACTGAGACATGCTCAAGGTAAATCTTCAGTCATAGAACATCAGCCTCACAACACGAGATACAATTAAAGGTCATCTGCTATGGCAGAGAACATATGCTGATGTTATCAAACATATGGAGAAAAAAGAGGAAAATTACACTGAACACAAGGCAACAAAATAAAATAACGATATGTGGGCATGATGCTGCATCTGTCATATCCCTGGATGTGAGTGTGCTGCAAAAATTTGACAGAAAGGCCACAAGTAAAACTGCCCATGTTTTAAGTTGACAGGGGAAGTTTTTGAAAGTGTAGAATATGCCATCAGTATCAAAACACCATATCAAAACCTGAAAAATGCCAGTATTATTGTAAACATTCTACTGGCAACACTACATTACCAAAACAAACAAACAAGCGAACAAGTAATTAGTTTCAAATGATATCTTCTGAAATACAGGAATCCCCAAGAAGGCTTCCCACAAATCTCAAAACAGTTTTCCACAGAAATTTTCTTTGAGGGAAATTACCTCTTGAGTGTAGCTCGGCACTGAAATGAAGAGATTGTTTCTAACAGCCACAAAGTAGACCAGCTGCATATGTAGCAGCTTTGTCATCAGTTTCACAGATGCTTGCAAATCTTAGCTGTCCCAGCTGTTTGATGGGTGTTCATGTCTTCTGTGGTCCAAGGGACTGAATTGCACTTCAAATTCTTTCTCTCTGTTGTATGGGTGTGACACCACATGGTGTCAGGAAGTTATGAGGATGGGCAAATACATGAGGAAGGTGTCCTGGGAGCATAGGTGACAGCATGACAGACAGGGCAGGGATCTCACCAAACAGAGGTCCAATCCCCAGCATCAAGGAGAGCAGAGAAAGATCAGTGACATTAACTAGGTTAGAAAAGGTCCTGGGTTGGCTGGGGAGGGTCATGGGGATGGGCCACTAAAGTACAGCATGGGCACCTGTACAGCATAACCCAGGCAAGAGTCAGGACAAAGGGAGAAATATTGGCCCAGAGACTGTTCCCAGGCCTTGTCCCAGGCCACTTCACAGTAAAGCTGGCCTTCACCACCTGCATCCCAGCCCTGGGAGAAGGAAAGAGGCTGACAAATCTGTTGGTGTGTGGCCGCTTTTCTGAACTAGGTGAGACTTGAACCTTTACCTCACTGTAATCCCAAATGAAATGTTATTGCTTTTGTGAGGCTTGCAGATAGTTCAATATTCTTCATTACTGGAAGCAGAAAAGAGAAGGTGTGACTGTATGACTCTATAACCCATGTGAGTGTAAATCAGTGCTTCTTATTATTAGTTCATGTAAAAACTGTCCCCCTGTATCATAAACCTGCAGAGACCTTAACTACTGAGAGCTAGCACTGCCTCTCTCCGCCAGAAATAAATGTGTATCATTGAGAATATCCATTAAGGGCAAAGCAATATGAGAAAATTGGATGCCTTGAATATAGACTGTATTAAATGTGAGAATATGACCTACATACTTCATCTACAAAACAGATTGTTTGGTTGGGTGCTTTTTAACTTTATCCAGATGTAGCTGAATTGCATTTCTCGGCTACCAACCGTACTTGCTTGGTGTGTGAAAAACATCTCCTATGTTTAGAACTGAACACACAGAAGCCCCCCAGGAGCCTGTTTCCCTCTGCCTTGAAGGTCCCCTTAATAGCAGGCATTAGTTTATAATTACAGGACCAAACCCAGTTTCACAGAGTGTATGCAGTATTTCTATTGAATGCACCTCAGATGTTTCCAATAATCCTACGGGTAGACAAATGGGGACCCAGACTTTGAATTTTCAGTTCACTTTTAATTTAGGGTACCAAAGGAATAAAAACATCGTTGAAAAGTTGAGCCAACACCATCCATTTTAAATTCCTTCTGCACATCTGAATCTGACGCCTCTTTGTCTTAACCCTGCAAAATCTTTATTTGCCCATTATAGAGTTCAGTGATGAACACAGTGGAACATCTTGATGTAACTGAACACAGAATCATAGAGTATTAGACTCATTTAGGTTGGAAAAGACCATTAAGACCATCAATTTAAACCATTAACCATTAACTTGCTGCAAAATGGTTCAGATGACAATGGATTTCAATGCTGATCAAAATCACAAAAAAACCCAGTCTAAAATCACTATATTTCAATGAATAGCAAGCAGTCTTTTTATAAGGTTTTGATGGTTTATAAAAATCACAGTATAAAATAAGTAATTGCCTACAAATAGAAACTTAGAAATCGAGACTATAGTGGAATTATCATTATGTATGTATAAGAATAGTCAAAGTCTTATACCTTCTCATAAGATACCTAAAGGGTTTAACATTTTTTCTTGATCAATCATTGGATACACAGAATTTCACAAAATTTTTAGGAAAGATTATTAGCTAGTGCATAGAATCAGATTAATGTTGATTAAGTTAGGAGTGCTATTGTAAAAAAATAGCTTGTTGTTCAAAAGCATAATTTACTGCACATAGGATGGAACGGGGAACAAAGCTGATTTCTGATAATGAAGTACTGCTTCTTAGATTTCCAACTATAAATGAGAGATGTCTGAGGAACAACACTTCAAAACAAAATCCAATGTACAGCATCCATGATGAAATATCTTGCGGTGCAGTTCCATTGAATGGCAAACTGTTTACGAGAACTGAATCATTTTTAACATAGAAAGAGCAGTCATCAATCTCTCTCCTTGTTGAAGTTTCATAGTTTAAGCACTGAATAATCAAACAGGCCATTAACAGTGGTGGTTAATAATAACTATTTGAAAAGCTCATGTGAAAGCAGATAGTGCTTCCATGTGACTGTCTGCTTTGTACATGCCCTGGTATCAATATACTGTGAGAACAACATATGGTTTCTTTGATGGAAAGTAATGGAAAATGACAGACTGTTCGAAGATGCTGTGGTGCCAATTTCATGAATAATGCATTAGGGTAACAGGTATAATCAGTGCTGTTTAATAGTCTGCAGCCTCCAGAGATACAACAGCAGCATACAGAGGAATTATCCTTGTACTAGGACCACCTGACGCTTATCTTTTTTTTTCCCTTGATTTTATTTGATTGAGACTACACCAAAATATGTCTTTAAAAAGGCAGAGTCAGAAGCAAAAATGTTATGTTCTGAGTCAGAATTAATTTAGTATACATATACTGTGCTATTTACCTTTTAATAATAAGTACGAATTTCAAAATCCCTTTTCTGCATTTTAAATTAAACGTAAGTTTTAGAGCTCAAAATTTTATAGGAAGAACAATTTCATGGCTGTCATTCATGCACTGAAACCATTTTCCATATTGTGGGATGCCTTTATGCCATTTCAAATGATACAGCACACTGCACATATACCAAAATTTGTTTTAATTTGATTATTTTCCTATACCAAAAGTAAGTCTAAGAATAAATTGGAAAAAAACCTGTCTTGCAGAATGCTGCTAAAAGATTTTGCATGAGGAATGTGCTGATTTGTATTTGATGATAATAGAAAAGCTATGTGAAAGAGATTTACACTTAGGGACACATAATCCTCTTGGCACTCAGGTCTTACATTATGATGTCATGACTCCATAGCAATGAATATGAATTAGGGTAAATTACTTGGGACACAGGATTACAGTCCTAGTACTTACACTTTTACTCAAGGAAAGATGCCTATGTTTCTGAGTTCAAAGTTCCATTTTCTACCTGGCAAATGAGCTACAGTGATGTATGTCCAGTTTCAACTTCGTGAATCTATTCTGATTGTTATATATCTGCTTCTGAAAAGACATCTTGGCAGATCTCACTGTAAAAAAAAATGCATGATGGCTTTTTAAATAGCATTCTACAAGTCAAAAGGGCAGTGAGTATTAATTTTGTATGTGTGTAGATATATACATTCATGTATATTCACATAAATTCATATCCTACAAACAAGAAAAAGCAATTTTAATCTAGGATGGGTTAATGCAGGAAACATTTTTGAAATGTAAGATAAGGTGATCTAAAAAACATAAAGTCAGTCATCACAAATAAGCTGCTGTAGAACACTACTGCTCATTAAATGAAATATTCTGTGTTATAATAATCTGTTCTGGTCTTTCCACCCTTTCTTCACTGCAGTTATAATTGCCTGTATGAATACTTCATGTCGTGCAGCTCTTAACCAGTATATGCAAAATTCCATTATAATATGTTGGGGCCAAATTGCTATATTTTACATTTATTGCAACTTTAGAACATCTAGGGTTTTTAACTCTGAATTCTTAAGAGCTCAAATACTGTCATTCATTATTGGAAACATAATGTTTCTTGCGATGAAAGTATTTCTTATTCATATAGTTAGTAAAAATCTAGTCTTGTAAAGAGTAATACATTTGAACATGAAAAATAAGTTTCTCCTTTCTAAACTGACCTTTGTAAATATGTTTCATTCACACTTGGGAAATCTTGCATCCAGGAAAGGTGATTTCAGTAACAATCTACAACCCTTTTTTTTCCTACAGATTCTGTGAACCCATTAGGACTTTTCAGCCACTCAGGAAGTTTGAAACCATCCTTTTATTAAAACCTCCCTTGTCAGCCCCATTTAACATTCAAGAACCCTCTATCATTTGTATGTCAGCCATTTCTGACAGAACTGTAGTTGTTTTTTATTGTTATTGGTTTCTTTCTTGGCAATAAAGATTTTCTAATGCTAAAAAGTTCTGCTGTGTTCCTACCACAATGAAAACCATAGCAGATACAGGAGTGGTTGTAGGCCTGGAGGATTAACTTTGTTAGCAACATCTCATACCATTTAGTTGATTCAGAATAACTGCAATATTCTTTATAATCTAGTTTTTCTGTTGGATTAAGGAAACAAATCAACAAGGGACAGAGTGAATCATTTCTCCATCTATTGTATTGGTTCAGTTTCTGAACTTTTAAAATTACTACAAAATTGTATCACTTGCCTGAACTTACTCANAAAAAAAAAAAAAAAAAAAAAAGCAGCCCAGCCTAAGAATATCAATTGCAGCTTACAGCGGTGTCACAGCAGCATAAAAGTGGTGCAATGAACAGTTAGCATCAGAATAGCTGAGAAAAGTTTAGTATGACCAACTGTTTGATATTCACAGTTGTTTAGCACATGTCCTCCATACACTGTGCATGAATATCAGAAGAAAGAAACAAGAATGCAAAGCACATGTGAGAGCTTTCATGGGAAGACAGAATTTAACACAGGGAGTTCTGTCAAGTCAGATTTAAGCACAGGGTCAAAAGCTAAAATTGCTGGTTTGGAGTTTGACATAAGATAAAACAGTTTTCCGAGGGCAACTCTACATCAATTATAATATATTTTAAAAATATTGCTATACGAAGAATTACTGTTGAAACTCTATTGTCTTATTGGTTTAAAATGACCAGCAACAAGATAAAAAATTCCGTGCACAGAGGACTGCATTTGAAATCCCCTGCAAAAAGTTGTATGCCCAACTACAACACTGTTACATTAAGTTCCAAGCATAAATAACAGCAAAGAAGAACACAGATATCTTCTGACAGCTGAAGATTTACCAACCCATTTGCAGTAGACTTCCCTCCTGTTAGGTGACTACTGGGGTGTGCAATATCATACAGACCACTTGTTATGATGTGCACATTTTTGATTCACACTGACAGCTTGGGCCTACCTCAAAGATTGCCATTCTATGGTTGTGGGTTCAAGAACCATCAAGGGAGATTCTTCATCTCTACCTCTCAGCATGGAAACCTGTAAGCAGAGATCAGAAGGAAGTTCATGACATATCCACCAGCGTTGGTATGAGCATCGGTACTTCTAAACTTATGTCAATGCATTGCAAATATTAATGATTCATAGCCAACAGAATTGTGGCCAGAACAACTGCAGGAACTTTATATGCCGTACCTCTGTGGGAGGGCTAAAACAGCCCTTTGCAATGCCCTTGGCAGTTCTGAAGGTAGATGTGGTAGAAGTGTACAGAGAAGCAATAATTTTCCACAGCAGGCCAGCACGGAATTGTCCTGCAGAGCTGAGTAACCAGCTGGCTCTAGTGGCTCTTTCATGCGTGCACACACACTCATCTGACATTTTCTCATCTGGGCAATTCAATAGTCCAACAGAAACTGGAAATATTGTTATCCACTCTGCTCAACATGTTTTTTTTTAGTTTTGCCTTATCTTAGTGTCTTTGTTTTTGCCTTCTTACTTCTGGGTGCAAGGGAAGTCAGAGGGTAGATGGTTTGACTATTTTAGCTTTCCATTTCTCCTACAGCAGGGAGGAGATTGGATGGGAAGAGCAGTGCAGTCCTTCCTTTATCACCAGAAAAATATGTGAAGGGATGAAAGGTCTTAAACATCTGTGAAGACACAATGAACTGCTCTGTTGCTTGTACAACAGCCTCTCCACAGCCCCCTGACTCTCAAGAGCAAAGATTCCTGTAAGGAGTACCGACATAGACTCTTTCCTTTGTTGACCATTTCCAGGGATGACTGACTGAATAAGAACTGTGAATAGGATGATTCATCATCTGATGAATATTTCTCATGCTTTCCATCTCACTGTGGCATAGAGGCCACAGCTGCAGAGGCTGCACAAGAAGGTTGAGCTGCCAAAGACATTCCAGCAGAGGATTTAATGAGGCTGGGTTATGTCATGTGAAGGAGAGGCGCGCTAAAAGTAGTTGACTGAGATGCCCTGTGGAAACGTCAGTGTCTCACTAGCCTTCACTGACTGAAGAGGGAGTCAAGAGTTCCTGCCAGAGCAGTGGGAAAGGCCTTTGAGTACTGTAATCTGTCATGCTGAAGAAGGGGAGAACTTACGTACACCAGATCTATGAAACATAGCCTGAACGGGTGCCCTTGGGAACTTTAATTCCTTTTATACTCAGCATCCAACACCGGTGTTGAACAAGTTTGTTCTAGTTGGCTGAGACCTATGAACTGGGATTCTGGCACAATTTGAGTCATGTCAGTGTCCTCCTGATCCATCCCTAAATCACATACAAGTACTGGAAAGCCGAACACTCAGCAGAATGGGCCGTTTGTACCAGAGTAGAATAAGTCATTGATAGGGCCCAGGGTTCTGGTCAGGCTGGGGGGAAAGCCAACTTTGCCTTGTAGTGTCCACCCCCTCACCAGGATGCAAGTGCTGTGGATGGGTGTTGTGACTACTTTCTTACCCTTTGAATGAACCCAACTGCACACCAGCATTCAGGAGCTGATAGATTATGGACAGTGGCTCAATGCCAGGTAGCCCAGTGAAGCAAGTGTGGTTTTCCTTTGCCATTGGGAACATCTTCTTTTCCTTAAACTAGAAATAGATTTGTTCTCTGTTCTTTTTACACCTGGCAGTATAATGTCAGGTATCCTACAGATAACAAACCTCTCAGACTTTTCTTAGCATGGCATGACAAGAATGATAGTTTCCTTAAGCCATTTTCACTTCTCTGAAAGTGAAGACTGAAGTACTTCTGCTTTCTGTAGTTTGTTTTTGGTGAGGCCTTTTTGAGGGGGGGGAGGGAATGGGAAAAAGAAAAGACGTAAGTAGGAACAAAATAGGAATAAATTAAAACAGAATGAAAGGTAGAAAAAAATACATAAATATATATATATATAAACATATGAGTTGGAAACAGGTCTTGTTAACATTTTTGTTTCACCAAAGTAATTTATTATAAGCTTTCTTTCTATGAACAGATGGTGATAGACTACCTCAAGCAGCTGTAGTTTCAACATTTGGGAAAAAAAAAGAAGAAAAGAAAAATACAATGTTTATTAGCCTAGCTTCCTTTTCTTTTCTCCTAATACCCAAATTTAGTCTCACTAAAGGGTCTGTATACTTTTACTTACACATTATCTCATTAGTGAGTTCATCATTGTCTAAGTTATGCACTTTGACTTGGAATTCCACGTAATTGCTAGATTTGGTAATAATGAAGATGTCATAAATAGGAAGAATTGTCTAAACATCCTCTAGAGAATATTTATAACAGAAGCAGGTAAATTATTTCAGGGCTGTATGGATGATAACAACAGTAGCAAAGAGAAAGTAGACAGGATGGAAGAAGACACAGAAATGAGTGTAAAAGGGTAATATGAAGAAGCAAGTTAGTTTTCAAATTTAGAAGGATGAAAGAGGAAGATAATAGGAAAAGAGAAGAGACAGTGCAGAAATTGTGATTGAAGAGATGTGTGGATTGCAATTAGTGAACGGTAATTAAGGTGGTGAAAGACTGGCTGTATGTATTTAACATAGTCATGAAAAAGACACACTAAAATTTTGCAGGGGTTGAAGTATATCTAAGAGTAATTGAGAACATGTACAATAATTTGTCACACAAGGACAGAGAGGAAAAGATATAAAATACCCATGTGAAAAATCCTTTGGTGCAAAAGAGTTAACCAATGGCTCTTCTACTATAACTCCCAGCAGGCTCCTCCAGGAGAAAGCTGGCACAATATGACCATAATTTCTAAGGAAAGCCTGAAGCCTTATTCAGCCAGACCTATGCATTAATCATTAAAAATGGGTTCCTGTAAATAATATAATTCTTCCCTTACTTTTTGGAAGCAGAACAGCTCAGAGCACAAAACTGCACTAGACACATATTTTTCAATTATCATACTAGAAGTATAAAAAAAAAAGGTAAAGTTAAGATTTGGAGTTAGCTGCTCATTTTTTGTTTGTTTTGTTTGTTTGTTTGTTTGTGGTTTCCTTGCTTGTTTTTTCTGGTTTGGTTTGGGGTTTTTTTGTTGTTTTTTTTTTCTCACAGGAGTTGCAGTTATAATCTTGTCTTTGGGTAACAGTGAAAGTTTATCTAGAAAAACACTAGCTGGAAAAAAATTTTACTATATAAATGCTCCAATTTTTAACACTGTTAATTTATAATAGTAACAGGATGTTGCCATCATAGAATCATTGAATCATGGAATATACTGAGATGAAAGGGAAACGTCAGGATCATCAAGTCCCACTTCTGGCCCTGTGCAGGACAATCCAAGAGTCACACTGTGTGCCTGAGAACCTTGTCCAAATGCTTCTTGAACTCTGTCAGGCTTGGTGCTGTGACCACTTCCCTGGTGAGCCTGTTCCAGTGCTCAACCACTCTCAGAAAAAAAAAAACCTTTTCCAAACACCAAACTTAAAACTCCTGACTCAGCTTCATGCTGAGATATATGCATGTAATCTTGGGTTGTTTTGGTTTTTTTTGTTTTTTTTTTTTTTTTAAGTCAAAACTACTTGACAAAAAAAGGTGAAACACACCAATTTAGTTTTACTTCTAAATCACAAGATGCATCTTTTTTTTTAAAAAATTTCTGTAGTGACAAATTCTCCCCACTCTAGATGTTGTCTTCTGTTACAAAGAGCACTTGAAGAAAACTCAGGGCTACTAAAATAACAAGGGCAATTAACAAATACCTAACAACTCATATTTTGCTTCCTGTCCTTTGATAAGATTTCACATTCATTAGCTGTGCCACAACGGAGATCAATGCCACCTGAGTTGCAGTTCTGAAGCCACTGAGAGTATATTGGGTCATGTGATCTATCAGAGATATTTTGGCTGAAGAAATAGAGGATCTGGAGGGCAAACAAGACTTTAGTTTTTTCTCCTTTTTTTCTGAAAGATTAAACCTTTTCACATCGATGTTATGGTTTTAGGTTACTCAGTGAAAGGAGTGGAAGCTCATATCCTCTGTTTCAAGTTTTCTATATTAGCATCCACCACTTTAGGTATTCCAAATTCAGCAAAATTCTCTGTGGATCTCAGACCTTTTCATATCCTCAGACCCTTTGTGAAAGTCCTGTACTTTCCTGATCCTCATTTATTTGTTTATTTTTTTGTCTGTTTGTTTGATAATGAAAATGAATTGCTCATTCCTTCATTGTCCAACTATGCACAGAATGTTCATTTAGCATGTTGAATTATGTTATGCAGATAAGCATCATGACTTAAAGAGGAAGAAATTATTAAAACTCAAGACAGAACAATTTATCTTTAGGTGAATATGTTGAAAAGGAAAAAATAGAGCATTTAGCAAAAAAAACAAAAACAAAAACAAAAGCTGTCTTAATACACACTTGCTTGAATGAAAAAAAGAGGGAACTACAAGTCTATTTTATTCTGACATAGACAATTCCCTGTCTCAGTGTATCCCTTGTATTATCATCAGTAGTTACAAGTCCCTGTGTTGTGGAAGGTCTGTTAGGAAACATCGTTTCAAAAGCACTTCAGCAGCTAATTTTCTAAGCTTGCCTAAGGATTTTAACACTGCTTTACAATATGAAGTAGGGTATAGATATAAAATAGTAAAGAAATGTTTCTGACCAGACAATAGAAAATTTGATAAAATATTAACATAAACTTGTATTTATATTTATAACCAGAGCTATTACTGCTGCATTTTTGTTGACTCAGTAAAAATAGCTAATACTTGCAGCATTATATCTGATTAATTTATATTCACGATTTTGTTTACAAGAACCACAGTTTATGTACTCCACCACTTAAGTCCATGGGCAGCACTATCTGTAAACATGAGCCATTAAGCTCCAAAGTTATTCTACAGATTTTTTTCTCCATTATAATCCTAATACCAACAAGTATGCGTGCACAAGAACAATGCTGGGTGTCAAAAATGTGAGCAGATATTGATTGCCTTGCATGAAAATTTCCCTATGTTGAAGCATCATAATAAGGACAGTCAACAAATATAGTATAATTTATCCTTAAGCTACAGAGTCCCTGTTTGTCATTAAGAAGTTTTACATTCAAGGAATAAATCCTTTACGTGTATGTTCACTCCATTAGAGTAATACTGCTCTAGTGGGTAACAACTCTGAAAACTAGTAGAATGGAACTCATTTCATTTTTTAATTTCTGGATCATCTAGTATTTATTCTTGATCTTGACAACCCATATTGTCTTATCATATTAAAATATTTAACTGTGAATATCCATAATTTATTACACAAAAGCATGAATATGATCATTCAATCAAAAATGCTAAGAATGAGTTTCACTGAATTGTTTACAACCTATAATATAGTCAGAATTAACCTGGAATTGCATAAAGTATTAGATACTTGATGCCACGGCGTTTCTCCTGCTGCTATTTAAATATTGTTTTATGATTAGTTGTATCATTATCAGCATTCATTGCAGATTTTGGCTGTAAATAGGTAAATTAAATGAAGATTAGATCCTGACTCAAGTTTTCTATGAATACGAAGTTAAGACATATAAATTTTGAATACTCTGAAGCAAATATAGTACAATTGCAATTATTTGTTCAGTTGTTTTTTTCCTAAATTCTTTCATCTTTAAATACATACAACAAAAATTTAAGGAGTTACATGTACTTACACAATAGTATATATTTACACATTGGGGTTTTTTTAATTATTATTTAAAGAACAATATAGACCCCCAGTCTTTAAAGACACTTTCTTTCAAGTTTTATTCACCTCTTTCAAGTGCAAAATGCTATTCCTACTGGACAATGTGTAATTGCAGTAATAATTGAATGTAAAATGCAGTACATATTTTTAGTTTAAAAATTGACTAAACTTAAATAGATGTTTTTTGGTATGCAGCTGCACCCAGAAATATAAAACAGTTCTCAGTATAAATCCTGAAAAGAATGAATACTGTCACAGCTGGGATTAAATTAGAACACTGCTTAATAAAACATCAGTGGTGTTGTTACAGCTGCCCCAAAATGGCACCATCCAGTGAAGCTCACTTCCAAAAATAAGTTATTTGCTGCTTTTAACTACAATCTCTCACTCTCAGCTTTCTATCTCCTGCAAAAACAACATGTAAAATATCAAGAAATAGGAATTAAAGACTATCGTGAATATCATCTTTCTGTTTAATTGCAATTCCACATTCTCTAATAACTATATATCTTGATGATTTCGTTTGTTTTCGTGCAGTGGAAAAGAAACTACCAGCAATGCTGAATATCAAATGGAATACCTACTCCAAATAAATCTAAATAGTGTAGAGTGGGTGGCAAGTACCAGTCTTTTTTTGCCATTGCCAAAGATTAATTTGCTGCTGAAGAAACATTGCATACTGTGAGATTCACAGTTTACAGTCTTTTATTTTCCACAATATGAGGACAAGCTTCCCTCTTGTGTTCCCTGTTTGTTTTGGGTTGTTTTTTAAGATGCAATTCATTTGCAACACTCTTGAAAATATACCTAGAACAGACTTGGAGTTAATTTCTCATTCATTAATGATTACATGGCAACACTAAATTAGTGTCTGTCCATTACATAGAGTATGTTTCATATAGATTATGGAAAACTATTTTTAAATCTGTTACTCTCTGTCACTCTGAATCAGATGGGATTTATTTGATCTAGGAAGTACTTCACCCTGAAGCACAAAGGTAGTTTGGGGCTTTTGAGGAGGGCGGCAAATTTTTTGTTGTTGTGATTTTTATTTAAAAAACCACAACCAACCAAAAAATCCCACTAAAAACAGGCAAAGAAAAAATCCCTTCCAACAAAGGCAGCACTTGTGTGTTCAGTGCTTTATAAGGACCACCTGATAATTCATATCTTCAGGCTACTTTCAGAATTAAATAAGTATGTTAAGAGAGATGCATTTGATGAATTTGAAAGTCAAGAAACTGCAGAAGATTAAATTAAAATAATAATATTTCCAATTTTAAAAAGTTAAGTCAACTTCACTTTTTTTTGTGATATTATATTCATATGATCTCTTGCTTCTTTCTTCATCAATCAAGAAATATATATTTTTGGTTCAGTTTTTAAATACTTAAAAACTGAAAAAAAGTGAATGCAGAATCCATTATTTGTGGGTTTTTTTTTTCAAATTCATAAGCATTGTGATAACTTTTAAAAATAACAGTAATTACAGCAAAACTGGTCACAGGTGCATTTACAGCTTATTGTGAAAATGAACAAGCAAATGCCAATTACAGAGGCATATGCAACCTGATTTTCCAATACCTGAGTGTGCTACACTGCAAGAGTTCCATTAAATAAAAATACATTAGCTAATATAATTTAAATGCCCACAGAAATGAAGACTAAACTGTATTAAATGCAAATTAAATGATATTATTCTCATTTTGACAGGTTATACATTTTAAAGTGCACTAGCATACACTGAACATTTGCTAAGCTACTATTAGTGCAAAGTTCATCCTTTTTGCAAGCAAAGTCAAATTCTTGATTACTAGAAGGAACTCTTGAGGATTTACAATTAATAGGCACATTTGATGGCATCATCATGTTTACTACAGCTTTAGCATACTCCTAGTTCCCATAATTAAATGTCAATTATCACCTCAGTCTAGCATCACCTCTAGTCTAAGAAAGATTTTAAGAAGAAAAAAACCGAATAAACATCAATTTAAATGTAACCTTAAGACACCCTTGCATTCAACATCAGAACAAATGGGCAATTGTAAGTATGTAAAGTGAGGATGTGTAACCAACAATAGTTTTCAGAAATAATGTAAATAACTTGTTTTTGTATTAAAGCTGTATGGCATTTTTTTCCTCACCAGTCAACCATCCTCTGTCCCCAAAGCTTTCATTAAACTTCACTGAGAACTGAAAAAGGCACATACATGTAAAAAATATATATGTATGTGTGTCTATGCATGGGTATGTGTACACACAATATATGCAGACATACACACACACAGAGCTCCAAATCTGCCTTTTTAACATTTTTTGCATAACATCGTGTGCCAATGTACCTAAACCTGTCATACTTCAGGCTTGTGCCATCAAGCTGAACAAAAACTTTTATGAATATATTAGGACAGGACAGGAAAGATAGACATTTTAAACAATAACTTCAGGCTTTATTTCTTTGGCACTACATGGTTTCATTTGCAGCCTCAAAATTACTCTTTTATCTTACTCTTTTTTATTATCCTCATTGAGATGTTCTATGATAGTATTTCTGAATCCTTTCATTCCAGACCATTCCCCCTCAATAGTTTACTTTCCCTCTCCAAAGGCCAGGTCTCCTTCCGAGAAATAATTTATTTCTTTTACAGAAAATAGATTTCTTAATATTGCCAATATTCCCGCTTCGAGTGGTCAGGGAGTAGGAAAACGGAACTATTTCACTGAGTCTCCAAGTGTCTAATAATTAATTGGAAACATAATGAAAAATGTTAGGGCTAATGAAGCTTTACAGGAAAGGTGAACTGAAGATGCAAAAAGAGAAAGAATTGCAAATTACAGAATCTATCACTGCTGGTTTTACCCTGAAAACATAAGGCAGAGCGAGTTTAAATTGAAGTACAATAATTAAGATGGCTAAAGGTGAAAGAGTGGAAGAGTCATTGCAAGAGTCAACTGCACCCTTAAATATGGGAAAAGAACTGAAAACCTTAAAAACATTTAAAAAAGATCTCTTCTTAAGATGAAGAATAACCTGATTCAAATTGAACCATCTCATAGTGCTCTTGATTTTTTTCTTTCTGTTTTATTTCAGTTATAATCTTTGCTTGCTGTGATCACAACAGAAGATAATGGAAGAAAATATGGCCTGTCCACCAGATAAATAAGTATATTTCAATCCCAAACAAATTATATAGCACAGAATAGAAACAGTTACAGCCAAGTGGTCTTTAGAAATTTAAAGAAAGACTGGAAGAGTGATTTTCTTTGTAAGAAGGAAAGTATTGCATTGGAGAAACAATAAAATCAATTGCGTTAATTGCAATATAAACACGATAATAAGCTTCAGTTTTAACGTTGTGTTTAAGTTGTCCATCTAGAATTACCATAGTCAGATAAGTATCAAAGAAGTAAGAATAAATATTGAAAAAAATTTGTAAGAACATCTGTGTAGGATTTCTATTAATTGTCTCATGATATAAGAGCAAAAATTCAGGCAAAAGGAGAAATTAGAAGATGAAACAATTAATCACTGAAGAGAATAAACTCTTTGACTGTATATAACACATAAAAGCAAAATAGCTTTTTCTAAAGTGTTCAGTATAATATAGTCATCAACAATGAGATAAGCTGATCTGATAAGGCATGAGATGGCCTAAAAAAGAAACCAAAAATCCCCAAAACTTTTATAGTTAAAAAAATGTGACACATATTTTAGGAAATATCCTGTTATAATTCAAAGAATGACATAATTCTACATCCTGAGGAGGACAAAAATATGAACTTCAGGATATTCTGTTTAATGCTATCTCCTCAGTTTCAGACATTCATTAGCCTCAAAGAAATCAAAGACAGAAGGATTCCTAAACTATCTTATTTTCACCCAGATTACCTGTAAACTTTATATTAGAAAGAGCCTCTTGGATTCATATTTAGTGTGACATACATATGTGGCTACATAGTCTGTATGAAGCTATCACAGAGGCAATTTTGCTTTTTCTTTCTCTTTCTCTCCGTCTGATTAGCACTTATTTTCAAATTTAAAAAAATTTGAAAATTATAACAAGTTATAGGTTGTTATTATAGGTATGTTGTTATTATAACAAGTTTAAGGTATAGGCTTGAAAAAACTAAGAACAACTAAAAAATTAAGTCCAGCTGATTTTTGAGCTTCCATCATACTTTTATTTTTTAAGTCCACATAAATATTTGTATTTAAAACCTTAAAGTTAGCTGTAAAATAATGCACAAGATAAAAGAAAAGCTATACAAGAGAGGAACTGATTAAAAACATTTCCATTTTTCTGAAGGTGACATTTTCCAGCTATGGGGAATTCCCAGGGAATCAATGGAAACCTCCTCTGGAAGTCCTTTGAATGTTAATCTGAGCAGGGCTTGCAGAGCACATGCAAAGCATTCAAAGATTACTTCAAGAACAGCTATCCAATTATCTAATTTTACTAATTTATAATGGAAGACATGACTCCCCTTTGAAAGAAAAAATATCTGCACCAAAAGTGGGACTGAACTATAGACATTTTGCACTAATAGGTCTAGTTAAACCTTGGAGAGATTGCTCAAGTGAGTGTTGCTGTTCAACAGGAAACTGCATCTTGATAAGGGTTTTCTTTAAGAAACACAATAACAGAAATAAATTTGCATCATAACTCTTACACCTACAACTGCAGATTTTCAGGGAAATGCTACCTGTGTCTAGATCCACTGCACTTCTGAGCTCACTGCATGACAGAAAGGTGAAGCAGGCAGGAGTTTTCAAAAGCTGTTATAGTTCCCACCTACGGCTTCTACCCAGATTAGTCATGGAAACCAAAGTGGTGAAGGTGAGGGGAAAGTTATTTAACAGCTATGTCAAATTTAAGTGCATGATGTCAGGTCAGTGCTGCCCTAGGATGGTGAATATTTCTGAGATGTGGTAAGATTAATGTAACCATTGAAGTCTAGAAAGAGAAAGGAGAAAATTTATTCTCGTTTGTATTTTGAGCCACAGAAGGCTCTCAATCTCTAAAAAAACTAAATATAAAATAGAATCATAGAATCACAGAATGGTTTGGATTGGAAGCGACCTTTAAAATCATCTATTCAAACCCCCTGGCCATGGAAAGGAACATCTCCAACTAGCTCAGGTTGCTCAAAGCCCTGTTCAACCTGATCTTGAATATTTTAAATCATGAGACATCTACAGTTTTTCTGGGCAACCTGTTCCAGTGACTCACTACATTCATGTTAAAATTTCTTTCCTTATAGTCAATAAAAAATATCTAAATCTGCCCTCTTTCAGTTTAAAACCATTAACCTTGTCCCATCACTACAGTCCCTGGGGAAAGGTCTTTCTTTGTCTTTCTTATAAGCTCCATTTATATAGTGAAAAGTTGCAATTTCCCCAGAGCCTTCCCTTCTCCAGACTGAACCCCAGCTCTCTCAGCCTGTCCTCACAGGATAGGTGCTCCAGCAGGCTGATCATTATCATATCATCCTCTGGTCTTGTTCTAACAGCATCATGTCCTACTTGTCATCACACTTCTTTTTATGCAGCCCAGGACACAGATGGCTTTCTGGGCTGCAAGCACACATTGCCAGATCAATTCCAATTTTTCATCCACCAATATCCCAAAGTCCTTCTCTGTGAGGCTGTTCCCAATAAGTTTTTCCCCAATTTGTGACATACTGAATTGCCCCAATCCAGGTGCAGGATTTTGCACTTGGTCTTGTTGGCCTCAGAACCTTGTCCAAAAACTTCTTGAACTCTGTCAGGCTTGGTGCTGTGACCACTGCCCTGGGGAGCCTGTTCCAGTGACCAACCATCCTCTGAGTGATGAACCTTTTCCTGATATCCAACCTGAACCTCCCCTGACACAGCTTCATTTCCTCGGGCCCTATCACGGGTCACCACTGGAGAAGAAATGAGTGCCTGCATCTCCTCTTCCACTCACAAGGAAGTTGCAGACTGCAATGAGGTCTCCCCTCAGTCTCCTCCAGGCTGAACAGACCAAGTGCTAAAAATAAGGTTTTGACATAAAGTGTACAGGAATGTCTAATTTTTAATTTTTTTTTTTTTTAATCTACACAAAGTAAGGAGTGCAGAATTAGGGAGTTTTTATTTTACTGTTTAAGTATTTCTCTTATCTGTTAATGTCATTATAGAATGCAAATTCTTCTCTTTTGCATATAATTCTATAATTCCTTGTCAGTGTTGTTTGGGGTTTTGGGGATATTTTTAAAAAGTATATAATATAGGGGTTTATTGTACACTTTTAATGTATATACACGGGAAAATGTTCATAAGCTGTTTGTATTATCAGATAACCTGCACAGGCATTTAGTTAATTAAAAAAAAAAACATAGTGACTCAGGTAAGGAGAGGATAATTACCCTGAGAATTGATTCTGTTTTGCTTTGTGTGTAATAGAAATAATCAATACTTGCTTTAACTATTTTTCTTTCTATTCAGAAGATTTAATGAAAACACCCACGAAAGTCAAAGATTTCCTGCATAATTAAAAGTGACTATGTGCTGTACCATTATACAGCTAGACATTACAAGACAGAGAGTTTTCAGACAGAATCAACATACACCCATGCTTCAAAAATTACTGGGGAAATCTACAGAAGTTCTGTAACAGATACAAAATAAAGTGATCTTTCTGAGCAATGAAGACTAAGACTTGCAGTGATTGCGATGCTGAATGTTGCTTGAACTTTTTATATATTTTCAATGTACATTTTGTATAGAGTTCCTAGGTGGTAATAGGAAAAACATATTTGTTTCTAAATTGTGAAGGAAGATGAAAGCTGTATGCGTGTGATGGAAAATATTTTTTGGGAGTCCATATGGTCTGGTTCAGTTCACACATTTCAAACTTAATTTTCTTTTACTCTCATGGGTCAATAAACTCATAATTGCAGGCACACTGTAAGGCACTTGTGAGCAGTTACACTGGCTCTACAAAAGCTCTCAAAAGATTTTCACCTATGCAAAGTGAAAGGCTAAGGCTGTCATGAATATATTCAGTCCTCAACAGTTACATCTCTGCCTTTACAATAGTGAGTTAGGCACCTCTTGAGGAAATTCAAGGAGACTAATGGAACCCTCCTACTGTAGAAGGACTCCCAGACAGGGTGTTTTAGATGTTAGTCCTTACGTTTAGTGTTGGCAGTATGATTTCACATTTTGTTTTCAGGTTTTCTAGTAGAGGGTTTGAGAGGTCTAGTCAGATGGAGTGACCTGCATTCACATATGTGATATCATTTGTGAAATATATTGCAACTTTATTTACATTATTCATCTTACTCTAGGATGTATAAATGACTCAGTCTATCTACTTGAATAATCTTCAGCAGAATACTAATTAATATTTTGCCTTCTAAATGCCACTCAGCTATGGGTGTTCCACCATAGCAGTTCCTTTTACACAGGCTTGTGTTATGAATCAAAGACCATTGAATAATGAGCACTTTACCTGGGAAAAAAAAAGCTGGAATGAAGTTTTGTCTCTCCATATTAATTTTGCACTCTACTTCTTTCAGTAAGAGCGTTTCAAATAATTCACTTGGGTTTAGTTCTAACCTTTTGATTTTTTTATGTTGGCTTTATTATAAGTAACTCCTCTTTATTATAAGTAACTCCTCCTCCTACTACTATTATTATAGTAACTCCTCTTCAACTCAATATCCTATTTGAGTCACCTTTTTGGTCATTGGATTCTTTTACAGGATCTGGTACATGAAATTATATTGAATTTTTTTTGTTGCAATTATTTTTATATCTATTTAAGAGTGATTAAACTTGTCTATAACTTTTGGATGATTGGGCTGGAGGATAAAGCAAGTGGCTGATTGTTTATTTTTGGAAATCAATTTTTATTCTCCCAATAAAAATGGGTTCCTGTAGCAGAAGGCTGTGCTGAGAGAACACAGTACCAAGAATAACTGCTGTAGCAGTTATTTTTGGTATAGTATTTGTCCTACCTCTGTCACCTATCACTTCACTTCCAATGTGAACATAGCTGAGTCTTTAAAATCACATATGTCCATTAAAGAATGAGTCCTTCAGAACTGTACTATCTTCTCCGCAGAAACATCTAGAAACCTGAGATATAAAGGACAAATGACAGCTATGCTGCTCTGGAGAAAAATACATGTTCTGACAGAATAAGTAGCTAAAAAATATAATTTTTCCTCTATTGTACTTTCAAATTTATTTACAATTATTGCTCTACTTTACTGATTCTATTTATTTAAAAAATAGAGCAAAATGAAAGTTATTGTTGGAATTGTATAACACAGAAGATTTCTATGAAGGTATATGCAATGTTACTCTGAAGTGTTTGGGAATAGTGCAGTGTTTAACCTTAATAATCTGCTGTAAGATTTACATGGAAGCAAATTTCATGTTAATCTTGGATGTCGGTAACATTGTCTGATATGGAGGTTTTGCTATTTCCTCACACTGTCATACTTCCAACAGTCATTAATTAGTACTGCTTTTGTCTATTTATTACTGGAGTGTTTCAAAACTATACCTTTTTTTTTAATATATACTACCCAAACTGCTAATGTTATCATCTATGTTTATTTCATATCAACCCTGGACATGATGGTGTGTCATTGGTAATGGAGATCCAGCAAGTTTAATTTAAAAACCTGTTTGCAAACTTAAATGCCAATGTGTATGTAAGCAATTGGCAGGTAATTGACACCTTTATGTTCCGTAGCCCTTTAGTGTGAAAGATTACAAGTATTTTTTTTTCTCATTTTGTTGCTATTAAAATGACAGGAAATGGGTCATGCTCTTTGTAACATTAACTCCATAATAGAAAATACCATTCCCAAAAATTATTTGTGATTACAGTCAGTTGTACTATATGATTCAGAATGATTCAAACTTTTTGTGCATAAAGTGATATTGTCCAAATGGTGTGGCTTTTTGTAACATTTTCTCTATGAAGAGTTCTTTAATTTCGTAGGATACTAGCACACAATTCTTCACAGTGACCTTGGTTTTTTTAATACCAACTTCACATCCACAGAAAAATCAGGCGGAAACATAGTGCCAAACAGAAGAAAAAAGATACAAGCAAATCTACCAGTGCCTAATTGTGCTCAGAATTACAATATTTGTCTCTCTTTTTTTTTTTTCTGAGTAATAAATCCACCAGACAATTAGGCAATTTTTTAAGAAGTGTTCCTTCATTTCTTTATCTCAGAGCTTCTCTACTTGACGAAAGTATTTAGCCAGTAATCACAAGAGAACTTCGGTCTCATCTGGACACTTAGAGTTCACCCCTCTGAAATAAACAGAAAACAGAATGCCTTATATCCAAGTACTTAACATGCAGCCTCATGAGCTGAAGTGCCCTCAGACACAGGAGAGAATTCGAGGATGAGTCCTATATCTCAGAGAAGAGTCCTAATCACGGAATTATCAGCAAATGAGCAGCATTCTTCCACAATTTTTAGAGTGAAAAACATAATGGCAATTTGTTGCTGTTCACTTTGTCAGTTTTGTAAATCTTCCTACCAACCATCCAACTTATAATCAGACCTCTGAGGCTCTCCCTGTAAGAAGTCAAGAATCATGACTTTTTCAATTTCTTCAACAGTGAATAAAGATGCAAATTATTTATTATTTCTGCTACTACATTATTATTTCAGGGAGCTTCTTTTTTCACACATCTGTGCAGGTTTCCTGCCTCTGTTGCCTTTGGGAAAGAATTTATTAATGGCTTTTATGCCTCTTGAAAGTTGTTCTCCAACTCTATTTTAGGACTGCCTTTTATATTTAACCTGCTAGAATTTGTTGCTCCTTTCATTTTCTTTATTTGCACACAATTTTACTTCCCTGAATGATGTCTTCTTGAATTAAATATTTTCTGTGACTCAGCAATTTAATCATGCCAACTTTCTTTTGCATCTTTTTGAACTCCCTAGGCTATTTTTATGCAGTTTCTCTCTTTGAAATTACACATAAAGTCTTGGATTTATTGGCTCTTGTTGCTTCTACAAGGGCATTAGATGCAAGTACATTGTAATTTTTATGCTAGATAGCTTTTTGATGGCAACATTTCAAATAGTTTCCAATTCCAGTAAGTTCTGAGTTCTTCTAATTTTTTAATGAATTCTAACTAGCTGCTTTATTTTTATTTATCATGATATATGTACACAACAGGTGCGCAAAAGTACTGCATGAAAAAGTTAATGTTCATTAACTACTGTCAAATATTACTATGCTAAACTCTACTATCCTTAATTTATACAATGACCATGTTCTGTATTTAAAATTCCTCCTGAAAACAATGATAAACCTGATGAACATACCATTTGAAAATCCTCCCTTCAAAAAGCTGAAATTAAAAAATGCATAAATCACACAAATTTATTGTCCTACCTGCCTATGAGTTTTCACCTGCCTTCTACAGAAATTGGTCACATGCTTTTTGTTTTCAAAATTACTTTTAAAGACATTCTCATAAGAGCAGCATTCCACATTTCTTTCCTTGGAAAAAGAAATCATGATACATGCTTATAATTTTCTCTGACAATCAGATTCTGTCACTTTTCCTTGTTTGCAGCCTCTGTAAGCATAACTGCAGAATCCCAAGCCCATCTTGTTCCCTTCGGGACAGAGAGCTCCGTTGTCAAGCATCCACTGATACTCAAGCGCTTGCCGTGGTGGGGAAGGACATGCACAAGGAGAAATGAATGACATTGGAGCACTGGCACAGACTACCTATACCTGTTGTGGACAATCTTCTGTTACTGATGTCAGAGAAATCTTTTCTAATACTAAGTTTTAAACCATCACACAATGAGTTAAAGTTCTGACAATCAATATTGTTGAGGCAATTGATATAATTAAGACTGAGTGGAATGCAAGCAAACTAAGCACAAGCAAAATAGAAAAGGGAAAGCTCACTTGGCAAGTAGGGAAGGTGCAACACCATAAACAATTGATCTTATCCACTAGTGGGATAGGGGAGGAAGCTACAGGAGGAAGTGGAGGACTTAGGAAGGAGGAAGTTAAGCCTAGGAAGAAGGGAGGATGGACAGAAGACAGATTTTTTAGTTTCAACTTTATTTATCACTGGTTTAATCTATTTTTAATTGAAATAAATTAAATTAATCTTCCCTAAGTTTCGTCTATTTCATCCGTGACATTAATTGGTAAGAGTTTCTGCCTGTCTATATCTCAGCCCAGAAGTTTTCCATCATATTTTCAGCCCCCTCCCTTTTAAGAAGGAAGAATGAACTAGAAGCAGCCAGCCAATATCAAGCCCATCGTGAAGAGAAAAAAAGATAAAAAGGCAATGGAGTGACTTGTGAGGTCACAAAGTGTTTTAAATTAAGAAACATCAAGATCTGGTTATGTGGATATGCATGTGTCTATTAAATATGTTCACAAAGCATCTTAGCTTCACAAATATTCTTAATTTTTGTAGGAAGGTTGTTTCAGCTAGATAACCTAGCCTCGCAACAGAATCAGCATGTCCAATTACATTCCTGACCATGAACTAGAAACTGCATTTGTAAGCTTACAGTCCTCACCACACTTTCATCTCTAAGTACATCATTACTTATGCAGTACATTATCACATGAGAGGCAAAATTCATGTTTACAGACCTGGACCCACAGACATGTTACTTGATGTACAGTTCATTTCCAAACAAGGATTTAAAAAAGAAAAAGAAAAAAAAATGTGCTGAGAGTTAAAAAAACCCAACTTAGCTTATAACTATGAGATGTTGAGTAATATAGAGAAAAGTACATCATCACTTTAAAACTAAGTAGGGATAAAGGTTGTGCAGTGTGAGATTATTACAACTTTCATATTTGTACACTTCCTGCCTATACATCTGCTCATTCAAGAAAAATCAACACTCATTTATTTTATTACCTTTTTTCTTTCTGTATTTTCTCAGAAACAACAGGTTTTGTTAAAAGAGAATATTACATCAAAATCTTGATCTAAACCTACTGAACACATTTGCTGTCAACTGCGCTCTCATTCAGCAAACCACTTCAGAAAACATAGTTAGAACCTATCATCTTTGAATCAAGCTAGAAAACAACACCCTGTAAAAAAGTAGGGACATGTGCATAGATAGCCATACCTTTTACGAGAAAGGAAGAGAATTCATACTTAGTATCTGTTTAATCACACCTGGGGACAGGACAAAATGCAGCTGCCTTACTGAATCATGCCCCAAAATAATTCGGAGACACTGCATAACATTTCCCACAGTTTTGCAAAATTACATTTTAGTTTACTCATGTTTGCAGACAAAGACATAAGTAAAGACTTATGCACCACTATAGGATGTTTTTGCTATAGCAAGTGTCTTCTACTGTTTATCAAACCAATTGTACTTTGTGATCCAGCAAAGCATCGCTGATCAGAGTGGGGGATCCTGAGTACAATATTTCATTGTTGAACAGACATAAGGGGAAACACACCATTAAGTAAACTAGGAATATAACCAAATAAGGGTAGCTGGCAAAACTAACTGAAACTTGTGTTTCTGGAAAGTTCATAAAACAGATAGCTGAAAAATATATGTAAGAAAAAATCAATGGGGAATTAAGGGAAATGGTGTTCAATGATTTAGCCTTGCACAAATCAAAAGTGGCAGTCAGCATTAATCGAGCTGTGGAAAGAAAGGAAGTTCCATTTCAGACTTCATTTTACTATCAGTTAGCTAATAAGACGCTAAATAAGTAATCTCTTCTTAATTGTTTTCCTGGCAGTTTTTAATATTAGTGTTGCCCAAACCTATTACTCAGGTATCACAACACTGAAATCTGTTTCACTACTGTGTATTCAATTACAAAAAAACAAAACCCAAACAAAAAACCAAAACCAAAACCCACAAACAAAACAACACCATTTTTTTACAATTTAAATAGCAAAACATCTTTTATTACTGTGTTTTCAAATACGTCTCAAGCATCTACACAAAACAATATCCATTTATTCTGCTGTAAAACCCTAATGCTTACATGACAGTAAGCACATTTGCACAGATGAGATATGCAACTAATAAGGTGTTCCAAGTTAGAAATGTTTGAATTAATGTATTATGTGGAATTTTACAAAATTTTTATTGCACACAGGATTGAAAATGAAACTGAAGTTTCTGCTGTAAGTTCCTGTTCGCTTTGATGATTAAGTATTGCTGCTTAATGAGCCAGGTATCTGTTGTTTGGTAATATCCCTAAAAGTGTAATCAAATTAGAACCCAGTCGAGTGCTGCATTTCTGTAGGAAAACATGGGATGTGCAGTAAATGAAGGAACAGGTATTCTTCAGCTACCCTTTGAATGAATAACATAAAACAAATATAAGCAGCAGTCAGAAAGGGCTTTTAAATTCTCAGCAGTTTCTATAAACCTTTGCAAGTTGGTGTTTTTTAGTCTGGAGAAAAGTGGGTTCAGGGCAGACCTTGTCCCTCTATTAAAACACCTGAAAGGAGATTGTAGTGAAGTGGGTGTTGGTCTCTTCTCCCAAGTAGCAAGTGATAGAACAAAAGGAAACTACCTCAAGTTGTGCTAGGTGAGGTTTAGATTGGATATTAGGAAAAATTTCTTTATTGAAAGGGTCATCAAGCCTTGGAACAGGCTGCCCAGGGTAGTGGTGGAGTCACCACCCCTGGAGACCAAGCACTCAGAGACATGGTTTAATGATGGACTTGGCAGTGTTAAGTTTGGTCTTGGACTCAGTCTTAAAGGTACTCTTTTAACCTAGACGGTTCTATGATTCATGACATGATTCTACACATTTTTGCTATCTCTATCCAACTCCTATTTAATACACAAATTGAAAAGATTTTGCTATGTATATCCATAATATTTTGAGTTTCACATTCAAATGTAGACCCTTAGGTGCTATTTATTTCAGAGAGTTCAACCTTTCTCTGATGTCAGACACCTCAGATATTCATTGAGGCAATTTGTTGAAGACCTGCTCAGAGGACATTCTAAAAGTACCTCATCAGATACCATTGCCATTTTGTAGATGTAGAGCTAATGCACAGAATAATATCAAAATATCTGTGTTCATTTTAGTTTATTTCTTGATTTGAGGTTTTTTTTTTGTTGACCATTTTTCTGACTATTTGTTATCAAGCAGTTTTCAAAAGGTTACCAATAAATACCATTGGCTTCAGCTGGTTCTTTGAATTCCCAGGTTTCTTACAAGAAAACCTTGTTGCATCAAAAAAAACCCCCATGTACTGGGAAAATAATGAAGAAGTAAAAATTATTCTTTTATACATATTCAGACCCATGATTACGTTTTCTTCCACAGATCAGAAAAATTGTAAAACTGTATGTCCTTCTATCACTTCACCTGAACAAGAAAAGAAAAAAATTGACCTTGTAGGAAGAAAGATACGATTTATGTTCTCATACTATTACACCAAAATAGAAATGAAATTTAATCTATAAAAATGCTAACACCTTGATTCAGTTTGCATTTTAGTAACAAGCAACACAGATTTGATAAGGCATTATATCTGTACAGCCTTTAACGGAAGTACGTGCTAAATCCTTTTGTGAGAGAAACTGAGAAAAGTAAAATCTATGATTAGAAGTCAATACATACAAGAAGCTGACTATCTGCTGTTACAGTAAGATCTATCAAAATTACATAATTCTCAGTACTGCTGAGAATGTACTGATATTCTTACTCCACTGGGAATAACGTGTGTTCAGTATCTCTGAAAAGAAAGTAATTTAAAATTGATTTGGATGTCTAATAATGTCTAATTGAAGAACTCTCTAAACTGCATACTAGAGTGAAAACTTGAGAGTGTGAAGGAAAACATATGACATCTGGGACTGGGGTTTAGAAAAATCTTGAAAATCGATTGAGAGAAAGGAGGCACTTGTATTCATGGTTTCTTTTCTTTGCATACCTCTGCTGTCTTTATTTATTATTTATCATCAGGTATTTTCCAGGGTAAGTGTTTCACTTTACAGTATAGCACAACATGCAGAAAGCCATCTAAAAACCAAATTCAAGTTCTTTTGAAACAGTAGCAAATGAGGACATAGAAATTACGTTTTTCCTTTACATTGAGTAAGATTTGTATTATTAGACATTTTTAACCTCTTGAATAGCGTCAATTTCACGTAAAAAATACCACGTCATTACTAAAAAAGAAGGAAAAAAAACCCAGTATGTCAGATTTCTAGAAAATAAAACTCTTAGTAATACTCCCAGAAAATAACTACTTTGATAATAGGTATTCAGAAGTAATAGGAACAACTGATCCTAGTCTAAAGGTTCAGTTGTTTGTATTTGTTACTGCAGTTAGTATTTATTACTGTAGTTCTGAGATCTGAGATATTGTTTTGTAGTTATTTTTTTCACTGGAAGGTGTCATGTTTCAAATAAGCAATGTAGTGCTCACTTATTCACTAAGTTTGGTCATGGCACTTTCTTTATAATTATACCTTTTTGAATTTATGGTTGGGTAAAGATAACATTCCTGACAGGTTTCAATGCTACTATCTGCAACAATGCACTTCACTTAATCTTGCCTAGCTTCATCATTTTCATTATATAGGACTTACAGCAATTTTTCTGCTTCTGTTTCTGTCTTGTTTCTGGCGTTCTGTGATCTTTTATATGATCCTTCTTATCTACTCATATTAGATGATTACACATTTTCCAGCTTTGATCTATGCAAGTTGCAATTGGGCTGACTTGCTTGATGTTAACATTCCCTTCTGTCTGAGACAGAGTTTCTAAATTGCTTGTCCAATTTTTTTTTTTTTTTTTTTAAGCAAAACATTAATGAGTCTGCTGTAATTGAAAAACAGATACCCTAATGACTTCAAAATTATTATATCTGTGCTGCTTGTGAAAGGGCAAATGGCTTTGCTTTTTAAGCCTTCCTTTTCCTGCTGAGCATCCTTTTTCACACTTTCCATAGTAAAGCCTTCTTTTTCTTCAGAAAACCCTAAAATGCATTCCTGCACTGCCTTTCAGCGTATAAGAAGCTAACACGTTTGCTAAGAGTAAACTGCTGCTTACTGGATATTTCTGACAAAGTTTGACAGTAACATCAGTGAGTCTGAGATAGTCATGTTTCGTATATCTGTAGATGTAAAATGCAGAGTGCTTTTCTCCTTTCTCTGTTCCATTGGGGTACACATTGTAATTTTGTTTGAAAAGTCATACTCCTTCCATAGCTCAATAGCTTTAGACCTTTTAAGAAAAACATTGTCTTATACTAAGCAAAGATTCATTATTTTATAAATGCAATTATGGTCCAGATTAGTGGAATTTTGGTCCAGTTACTTGTGTTCTGTGCTGCAAGAAGTAGTGACAGTAGAAGGAATAGTAACAATCTCTCACCACAGCCCTTTAAATCATTTCTCAGCCTTTATTTAAGCCATCTGTAGAACGAGAGAGTACTTTATTTCTTGTACTTATTCAGTTAATTCCCTCTCCTTTCATGCATATTAACATAGCTACCAGCTAGAGGAAACTCATGATGAATTTCAATATGGCAATCATCTGTCAAGAATAGGACAAAATCCATTTTCTCTGGTTTTCATCTTGACCTACAGGCAAAACTCTTGGCAAGAATGTGACTACTTAGCAAAAAAGGCAGTTTGCTGATTATCTAGTGCTCTTTTGGTGAGATAACCTGTACTTCTTGTAGCAGTCATCTGGTCCAATGCCCTGGTCAATGCAAGGCCAATTGCAAAGACAGATTCAACATCAAATTTAGACCAGGTTATTCAGACTTAAACCCAGACAAATTCTGAGTATGGCCATGGAACTTCCACAATGTCTCTGTTGCAGTGTTTGGTCATTCTTGTAGTAAGAGTTTTTGTGCCCTAATATCTAGTTTGAATTAATATATTTAAACCTTTAGTCCATTTTCTTATATGCTTACATTGTGCTCCTCTGGGAGAAGTCTGGCTCCAGCTTCTCAATGACCTCCAGATAATTCTTCATATCTAAATTGGCTCTGTTTAAGGTATATTCCATTTTATGTTGACACACTAGACAGTCTGATTAGTGTATTAAATAGTAGCTATTATGTTGGGAAAGGATTTTTTAAAATAAGAAAAGGTCAAAATTCTGTTAAATTCTTTAAGAAATGTGTATTCCCAATGCAAAAATAAAGGATTTGACAGAAAATTTAAGAAAATGTTTTTGTGTTAAGATGACTATAATGATATTAAATTTAGTTCTCACACAGACAAACAGATTCTCATCTATCCCTGGAGAAATATTTTGCATAAGAGAAACTGAGAAAAGACCCTGACCATCATGCCCTCTCTCCTCAAAGACTGACAATTGATTTTTCACCATTTCACAAAAGAATTTAAATTTAATTGTGTGTCTTCTCTGCCATACATACAGATAAAATATTTTCTAACTTTAAGAATCCTACAAGATTCAAAACGGTTCACACTTTTTATGTAAGTATCAAGATACATGCATATGAGTTGTACAACATTCTGGGATATAACACTCAGTAAAACTTCTAACATACAGATATGAAACCTTACGTTGGTGAGTTCTGTGTCTCAGTGCTGCATAAAAGGTAAAGGTCATTGAATTTATCCAAAGGAAATCAAAGGATAAACAGGACACTCTATAAAATGTAGTGTTTACTAGGAGTTTTTTGTTCCACCTAATCAAGTGTAGTACCATTTCATTTAATTATCATATTGACTTTCCTTGTGCAACTCTAGAAGATCAAATGTGTACATTCACTGACCAAGAACTAGCACCATAAATGTATTTGCTGCAATGCACCAACAAAGCAATTCCAAAAACTGCAACCTGCATCCATTCATTAACATATCCTGTCTGGGCATTTTGACCTTGTTCCTGCTATTATAAAAACTGAAGTCCTACAGCTATCTTTAGAAAGTCTTCAGGTGATTAATTTTGCAGAAAAGTTGTTCTGCAACTAAATAGTCCAGAGGGAGACAAAAATTCAAAATGGAAGCAGAAGCATCATTTCTAGAAAGAGCACCAATCTGAAGCTAGGACAGTGGAGATTTCCCTAATCAGTCTCCTTTTCCTCATTTTCCACATTATCAATATTTTTCTGCAATATGGCCTACATCTTGGTTTCCCCATTTCAAAAGAAACAGATCTTTTATTCTGATGTCAGAAACCAAACTAGAAAAAAACTTTCTAGTCCCCCTTAGATACGAGTCTAAAGTAAATAAATGCAAATGGATACATCAGTCTAACTGTATTAGTCCAGGGGAAACAAATCCTTAAAAGGCATCTTCATTTTCTGTCTGTAAACATCTTTTTCTGCAATGCTTCCTGTGCTGCTTTGCAGATCTGCAAACCTGATAGGCTACAGCGTTCCTGCCAAAATGATGGAGACAAAGGAAAACAAAGGCTAAAACACTTTCACTTCTACAAAATAAAGTGCATACATCTTACTTGCAGACAATCTTCCAGTGTTATCTTCTATTTGGTGGAGACTATCTTGTTAAAAAATCTATGCCTTATCTTATGCATGGCCTGCTGTGGATGAACATTGACCTTAGGTATAACCGAAATGATAAACGATCATTTCCTTCGCGAAGGTTTGCAAGCAGCAAGTGTTATCAATTTTAAAGTAGCTTTACAAGTACAAAACATGTCAGGAAGAGCAAGGTCCTGTCAGCTTATCTGTATTGCCTGACTTTCCATCCCTTGGTAAAACCTATAACCATAGTTCTCTTCATGGGGAACTAATGAATGAATAAATAAATCAATCAATAAGGTTGTATAGCTCCATTTTTTTTTTTTAATTAATAGTATGGTTAGGCATTTTTTATATAGCACTTAAAATATTTAAATACTCAAAAAACAGAATAAGTGGATAATTGAAGTAAATGTGGCAATATTTTCTTGTTGTGTTACAGAACTGTTCTAGAAAAGCAGTTTAGGGGTGGTTTTAGATACTTCAGAAAAATACTCTATCCATATGATAGTTATTAAGCAAGTCTTCACAGAGCTTTTCACATGTCCCTTGTACTTGTCTCATCCACAAGTCATTGTACAAGCTTAGTGGTATTTATCTTATTAATAGTAGAGAGCTAGATCCAGTTTTGTCATGTCACAGCTAATCTGGAATTCTTCCCTGCAGGCATTCTCATCCCCCATTTTCTTAAATGCATGCATATGACAGACTTTTCTGTCCAGTGGGCAGCTACATTCAAAGAGTTCCACTTTGAAAGGAAAAATGAGTTCTGTACATGCAACTCTCACTCCTCACAGTTCAACCACTGCTCCCAAAGGTCTTGTTCTTACATGCTCCATGCCAACTACTGTTTGTTTTGCTTGTGTAACTGATGGAAGGAGATGGGAAACAAGAAATGTATCTGCTCTTGTTAAAATGCCACTGAAAAGCGAGAGAAATTGTAAAGAGATCTGAGAGTTTTCTCTTTATATAAAGTGTTTCGATAAAGAACTGAGAGCTCCATAAACAGTATAAACTGTGAAACAAAATGAAGGTTAAAGTACACAGAAAGAAAGGGCTTTTTTTTTCTGAGAAGATTTTGTGTCTCCCCTGAAGGAGGCAGAAGCAGGCAGGCAGGGTCAAATGTAGTCTCATCATCAAAACACCCTGCCACACCTCCAAGAAGCAGCCTTGCAGGACTGGTCATTTGTCTCATTCAAAAGGGTGGGTGAGAAGGCTCCCCAGGACAGGTGGGAAGTGGAAAATCCTGCTGCATTTGCAGAGCAGTTGCAATGCTCAAGACAATTTTGAGAGTCGCCTCACTCAGGCATATATAACCAGACAAATGTATGACAATCACCTCCCAGTGAAGGAGGGATTGGATATTCAGGAGGAAGTCTAGCCATCCCTAGGAGTGCCCATGTTTTCTCTCTCTGAAGCACAGCCCCGGAGGATATAAACCAAGACCTGGCACATGTGAAGGGACTGCTCTGGGGTACGGTGCCCTAGATGAGTTCCTGCATGGTGTTGCTCTGTGGCATCCTTCAGCTTTCTGGTAGCCACATGTCGCAAAAAAGCAATGGAAAAGGGAGGAGAGAGAGAGAAAGCTGCCAGTGAATGGGGAAGAAACAGACAGGAAAATTGCCTGGAACCAGCCCAAAGCCCACTTGGTTTGGTATTTCTCTGCCTACACATTCACACGAGTTGGCAGCAGACAGCCCTGGTGTTATTTAAAGAAGGGCCTTCTGTTGTTTTGGGAAGAATGTTTGGAAATGACACTCAAGGTGGAGCCAGGAATGATGTAGTCAGACATTCTCAGCAAAGCCTGGAATTCTTTTCACTTACATCTATGTGATTTGTTTGGAACACCTAAAACCTTGTTTTGGTGTATTAAGAAACTAAAAAGTGCAATATATTTTTCCGAATATTCTTTTTTTTTCCCTGCAAATTTCCTTATCATGTATATAAATATTTATAATAAAACATAGATTTCTCTTTTGTGTGTGTGTGTGTAGAATAATAATGTGTTATAGTGGCAGTTCTCGGGAAGGTGTGACATTAATTTATTCTATTTCCAGAAACAAAAGAGCACAAACCATTGAGTTTGTAGCAAACAGGAAAATATTTTTATCATGGGTTTTTAGGTACTTATTTTTCAGCTTTCAGATAATGGAATACAATCTGGAAAGGAAACCTTTCACTTTTTACTTAATTAACCAAAGAATTAGAAGGCATTCTTGCAAGGAATTCACTCAATTAATGGAGGCACTAACATCTGTAAAGTATTCTGTCATAACAACAAAATCATGTGAGAATTGAGCATGGTATATTTGAATTACTAAGATTATTACTAGTTTCACCCCCAAAATCAGTACTTTTAATTGCAAAATACTAATATTTTTAATTATATTTTTCTTATTATCTAAATATATCTAAAAAGTGTGCAAGGACTTGCAAACACCTGAGAGACTTGTCAAAGACTCTCTTGAATGGAACCAGGAAGGAACTCAATTTACCATCCTTTCATAAAATGCTTCTTAATATGCAATAAACCATTAATAATCATAATGCCAAAACAAGAGTAGCAAGAAAAGAGATTAATTATAAAATGTGTTTTATCTTCCACTTTACCTTGAATACATTAACTTGAAAAATATCTTTTAATAATTGCTAATCTTCTAAGGCAATTTCTTCACTCAATACATAGCTCATCTGGTCTATTACCAAAAGAAATTTTAAAAAATTGAAAAAAGAGAGAGAATAATTCATTTGTTTATCTGATGTTGTCTTATTTTAAATACTTATTAGATATTTCCCTACTTTTAAAAATGTAATTGTTTATCAAGTTTGAAGATTGTGTGTAATCACATATTAAATATGGTAGATAAACAAATTTAAGAGTGTGATTTAATCAAGCAACTTTAAAAAATCAATTAAGAGTCAGATGTGAATTAATTAACCTTTAATCTATCTAAAGCATGGGAAAATGGAGAAACTTGAAAGTCATCTAGCTGCTGTTCACATTTCACAATATGCCATAAGATTGCTAAACATTATAATAAGTATAACCTCATTATAACATTTAGATAGCAATATTTTTCATTATGCAGATCTTCATAAATTCTTAGAAATTTAATGTGAAGGAAAACAGGTCATTTGCAAAAGGTTGTGGCAAACCCATAAATGACTCTTGACTTTCTGAACCCTCTATTACAGATGTTTGAAAAAAGGCATCCTATGGCCATGCTCATTTAAAAAAAAAATCTGCTCCTCTCCTTTCATGGTAATAAAAATTTCATTACAACACTTCAGCAATAAACACTTCTACATAAGAATCAAATCAAAGATCAGGTGCTGTCCAGTTAGAATCTTTAAAAGATTCCCCAAGAAAGATCTAGAGGGGGCAAAATGAACATCAAGCAGAGCAGACTACCCAAATCTGGGCAGTAGAGCTGTGCATAGGGAGTTGTCTGTGTGGGAGAGCATGGCAGGAAGTTGGAGATATCATCCCCTCACAAGAAGCCAGAACTCAGCAGCCTGTGAGAACAAGACGAAAAGAAGGGTACAAAGAGATATAAAAAGTAAACAGCCTAAGTTGTAATTTGCACAGTATGTTGCTGGAATACCATTACTGAAGGAAACCTTAACAGAAAGTGACTTCTGGCCTCTGGAGAGGCGAGACATTTATCAGCAGGTTGATCTTTCGCGTTATTTTAGGTGTGGAGGTGATTGAGTACATATATCAATGCCATGTCTGCATGAGAGTTTTGTGATACAGTGTGGGTTATAAAGTAATGAGCCCTTCTGTCACATTAAAATATCCAGAACTGATCCATTCAAGGTAGCAGCACATGCTAATTGAGAATGAGTAATTATGATTAACAAGGAGATTATAATTTGGGTATTTCTAATACTGTGATTGACAAAGTTTTGCAAGCATTTTTTATCTGTGTTGAAAAGGCATAACAGAGTTCCAGAATCAACTAATATTTGGTCTAAACCAGCCCATGTCTCTCCAAACCTGGTGCTCATGGCTCTGTTCCTGAATGTTCTGTTCCATTCTCCATTTTTCCATAGGTCTTTATCTTTCAAGAGACTATTTTAGCACTTATATAAATTGAAATTGACCTGGATAAGTCCATCAGCTTCATCAGACTTTCAGTCAGAAATTCAGTACCAAATACTCTTAGTGATGTCTGTAAGCAGTTACCATTTCTATTGATGAACTTTTCACTATAAACTGAGGCTAGTATGTAATCATTATTTCCTCCAGTGGTATTTTGTTAGTTTTCTTAATTAGCTTCATAATCACCTTTCAAAATTAATTGACTTTCCATTACTTTTCTAGCCTTCTATTTCTTTTATCTTTTTTAAACTACATGAAAGATGATGATACTGTATAAAGGCATTTAAGAAATTATTAATCAGTTCATTGTTTTCAGACTCTAATCTCTTTGTTTTCCTGCCTGTCAATTAGTGACATCATCCATAATTTTAATCTTCTTAACTTCTAAGAATAAATAAAAATAAATTGAGTTTCAAATAACTTTGCTTTCCTTTTCTGTAGGAAAGTAGTTTTAGTAGCTATGTGTTACTAGTGAAATGGAAAAAAAAAAAAAAAAACACAAAAAACTAAAACAAAACAAGCCAACAAAATAAAAACCCCTAATAAACATAAAAAAACCCCACCACTCTTTATGTACTAGTTCACACTTTTGGTCTTAAATTGCTACCACACTGTTTTAAGCAAGAAACTGCCTCTGTGCATGGTGGTTTTTATTACCATGAACCAAGATTTGCTCTAGCTAAAATCCTTCTGGAATCACTCTCAGCTCTGAAAAATTATAAAATATAGA
Organism: Pachycephala philippinensis; assembly: GCA_013397055.1. Taxonomy (NCBI): domain Eukaryota; kingdom Metazoa; phylum Chordata; class Aves; order Passeriformes; genus Pachycephala; species Pachycephala philippinensis. Next base: position 502,084 of record VWZT01003745.1, on the reverse strand, counting down.
CCTTTAATATAGGGGAAAAAAGTATGCTTTTTTGCTACTTGAAAGGGGTTTGGTTAGGAGGTTTATTTTAAGTGGTTCATCTGGATTTTTTCCCCTTTTTCCTAATGATGCTTTTGCTGTGAAGTGATGAAATTGCTGACTTGAGTGATGACAGCCTGAACAATGATTGCTGTCAAAGAAAGAATACCTTTTATCTCCAAAGTTCTGAAATATTAAAGCAGAGACAGCCAATAGATATTTCATTTTTTTAAAATGGCCTTCCAATTACCTTTCCTTTTAGTTCTATTTTTGTTGCACAAAAGGACGCCAAAAATGTGTGTTTGTCACAATCTCTTTCTCTTTTTTTCTTGATGAAAGATTTCTTCTGTGTTGTGTAGAAAATAATCTTTGAATTGGAACTTCACAATGATAGACAATATGCTTTTACAGCTTCTGCATAATGGGCATTCAAATCTTTACTAAGAATATGGGAAAGATGACGACAAAAAATCATCTTTTCTTTAGAATTACTGTATTGTTTTATAGTAAAACAAGCAAAACAAGTAAAAATTTTAGGAACAACAACAGTAAACAAAAAAATAACAGTTTTATGCACAGATATCAGACAGATAGAAACATATAAATATATGTTTTTTGAAAGGTGAAAGCCATTCAAATGTCATCACTGTTAATAAACAGATAAAGGTACCATAGAAAGGTTAATATGAGATTACTTAAATATTTTTAAGCAAAAATTGATAAGACCTATGAAGATTTATCCCTTTTTTCATTCTTGATACTTAATCACTATACAGTATTAAAGACTGAAATGTTTCTGAGCATACCTTGACACAAATTCCATTATACCGTGTGTAACCCAGGCTAGCTTTTATTTCTATAAAAATTCTGGCATATTCCTTTGAAGTCAGTTTTAAGTATATCTTTAATGGGGTATTTTATTTAGATGTGAGAGCTATTTAGAGAAGTCAATGAAACGTTCTAAACTGTTTTTTAGGTAAGCTACATTTCCATGTTCTAATGTGGTTAAAACTTTGTTAAATATTTTAAAACACTTTGATAACTGTGAAAAGCAGGAATTACAGACCTATTTATGGAAATTGAATCAGTTTCTCACTTTTAAATTAATTTCATATAAATATTTCAAAAGGTGCAAAAATTAAACCAAAATTTTGATTTGAAAAATGTCAGAATTTAAATTTTACAAATTACTAAAAGATGTAGGCAGAGAGAGATTAGATTTCGTTTTATTCTACAGAAAGGAAGTGTGATTTCCAAGCAGCTTCAATTTATTTTTGCCCATCTTACTTGCATTAATTCAAGAATAGTTTTTACCATTTTCCTCAGAGGCATAGATAGTATAAATAAAAAAGACCTATTAAATTAGTTTATTATATTTTTTTAATGTGTGTTATAATTAGCAAGTTTATTTATGTACCTTTTTGCCTGTTGACAGAATTAATCTGTAATTTATTCACACCTTCTTATTCTATCAGGTTTATTGCTATCTATTATTATTATTTAGATAATTGGGTGAAGTGTTATGGAACTCTTTGATAAAGCCGTGTTGCATTCTTTAGGAGATATCAAGATTTTGAAAGACGAGTCAATCCTTAACTCTATAATTTGAAAAATAAGTGGATTTCTGCAAAGCACATGATGAAGATTTGATATGGAAACCGTAACATTGCTATGCAGTCTTCTGAATCATCCTATTTTCATTAAAACTTTGCAAAGAGATGGGTTCTATTTTAAAATGTGCCTCACCAAAGACTGCTCAGGTTTTTTTATTTATTCTGTTAGTGAAAACTGAAACTGATATACAGAAAATATATATCATTGCCTATAGCTAAAATTCTTATCCATTAAGCAAGAAAGATTTCTTATTCAAGTTAATTTTCTCCAGGTTGTTTTGAAATTTGATCAGTGTTTCTTTCTTATACTATACAATGTATTTTCTTCTACCTGATATGGAATTTGCCATAGAACACCTCAAATCAGCAGGAAACAAGTGACCTGTTTGGCTAGTCTAATCAATGGCGACAGCAAAGTCACAGTTGAAGATGTTTATTCTAAACGGATCTCTGTTCTGGACTATTAAATCAGGCAGCAAATCTCTGAGTGACACTGGACCTAAAATAATACAGTGGGAAAGGAGACCTTCATTTAAATATAAATGTTGCAATGTGCATTTTTATTATATTTACAACTATACACATTTTTTCTATTGATTCAATGGATTTGGATCATCTGTATCAATTTAAAAGACAGTGATGTACAAATACAGACACATTATGAACACCAGAAAGACAGTAATTTATATTAGTAATTCAAGTGCCACTAATACTATCTGCATGAGTAGATTGCCTCAGAAGCAGTGGATTTACATATTCCTTTCTCTGTTTTCAGAAGCTGCATTCTCCTATAAGACTAAGAAATTCTGAACGCAAAATGTATTCTGAAGCCAAAGCATAATGGAAAATACAGAAGAATAAATGTTAGGATTTATTTTTTGGATGTTTGTTCTAAATCTGCATATATTTTTAGAATTGCTTAGTCAAAATAGTTCATAATTTCTGTTCCATCTGAAACACTGAACTCTGAATCTGTAGAGACTGAACTGGAGTAACAATCTACATACTGTACTGAAATGGTGTTGAGACTATTTCATTAGATTTCCAGACAAGATCAAAGAGTTTATTTCTATTTAAATTAAAAGAATTATAGATTTTCACCAACCTGAAAACAATTCCAGGGGAAGAAAATACATCCAAGGACTTTTTTAATGGGACTTAGCAACACAGCTAACTTCTGGTTGTCTTTCAAGGCACTCTTTAAGTTTTTGCACAACAGATAAACTCTAGAAGTGTGTACCTACTCCTGTTATTCATTGCTTTCTGTGGCCACTTGACCACAGCACTCAGTTTTGATTCCACGATACCACATGAGAAGAGAACTAGAGCTTAGCATAAATCATTCAAATACACTGGTTAGGGGTAAAGTAAAAGCAGAAACATTACTAATGCAACAAGGGAAAATACGTGTTCTAAAGTTTTTGTCTTCAAACTGCGTCTTTAGTTAATCAGAAATGTTTCCATAACTCTATTTTGATCTGAGGATAGTGGTGACACTTCTGCTAGGCATGATATGTTTCCTGAGATAGACATTCTGGGGCAGATAAGCTGCAGATACTAAAGACAATTGATACAGATTAAATACTAGTAGAAGGTATACAAATACGTGCTCAGCAGGCAAACAACCAAAGCCAAATGACTGTAAATAATCAATAGCTTCAAATATCTGCTATACTGCTACTAAGGAAAAGGATACTCTTTCTGTAGATTCAAGATATTTTGAGTGAAGCAGATAAATCAATAAAATAACAATGAAAATAGCAATGAAATTTATGTACCTAAAATGTTACCTGAACATCTGCCTTAAAAAATTAAGAGTAGAAGGTTTTTAAAAATGCTAGCTTTTAATGGGAGGTATGGCCTGATTAATTCAGTATACCAGATAACCAAGATTTGACTTTGATTTTATAAAAGTGTTTGAGCTCTGGCAATCTGACTCTGGACAACATTTTCACATAAGTCAGGCAATAAATTTAGCCACTAAGTCACTCTGGAAAACCAAAATCCACAATTAGCTGAGTCACTAAAATATCTCATTCTTTCTTCAAATAGACACAATTGAGGCTAGTTTAGAATAATTCTAGTGTGTATAGAAAGCTAAAGTAGGATTTATGACGCTGACTGTTGAAATTTATTCCTGTTGAAATTAATATCATTACTACAGATAAAAGATTATTCAGGGGAGACAGATGTTTTGGAATCTAGCTTCCACATTCTATAAATTCCCCTGGAAGAAGAGTAGATCATAATAACATATAGGACAATGTTATACTCAAAATATGTAACTTCAAAGCTATGTGCGACCTCATGAATCTATTAACCACCTAAGCCAAAATGGACAGAATTAACTAAATTTTGTGTCAACAACACAAAGATCACCTTCATATAAGCACAGAGGACTTGGTAAGTGACCTACTCCAACTTTAGCAGGATGCTAACAAAGGTACAATAGTATATAATACCAGCAGTGAGGTTCACCACACTCACAGACACCTCTCAGCCTTTCCCAGAAGGAGGTGTTTGTGAGCCCTAAGTAACAAATTAAAGCTTCCAGAGAGGCTAAGACAACCATAATAGACTCTCACTCACTACTTTCTACTCCTCACTGCTAAAACCCTGTCATGATGCAGCATCTGTGCACCTGCCCTTGTATGCTAAATGTCATGGATTCAAGATGCTACGAAGAGAACAGACTCTCTCACTTCAGCTCCAAGGTCAGAAGCATCTTTGTCACCACTCAGACACTACCTTAATATGCTGGACTGGAATCCTAGAACTTCCTTATGGGCAATAAAGTTCTGAGCAGGCCACTCTGCAGTCTAGGGACAGGGTTGCACACTTCCCATTGCAGAGGGCCCTGGTGCACACTGGGGGATGTCCTCATTTCCTTGGGCTGGGTTGAGAACATGGAAGTTAACATTGGTGCTGTGTCCTCACCATGGCATCAGGGGGACATAAGGACATGAATAGCATTGCCAGATGTCCCCACTTAGAGGAGAGGGTAAGGATCATAACTGGCTAAGAGAACTTTGATGTCACAGACAAAAATAACTCCCAGCCAAGATCATTGGTATGGCATAGACAACAGCACACATACAACCTAGTTTCTTCTAAGCTTTGAACATAGTTGAGAACTAAATGTTTTAGAATAACTAAATTACAGAACCAAAAGGAGTTCTTGCCAAGACAGCTTTAGGAATGGTTAAAGAAGCTGAGATATCCTGTGATGACCCTTTCTTTCAAGCTTTGGCAGATTCTAAACATAAAATTTCATAAGAAAAAAACATCATTAGCTAAGAGAAGAAAAGTACATCCAAAGTATCAAAAACAACCAAAGAAACCCCCCAAACCCCCAAATAACCAAAAAACAAACATAAACAGGAAAAGATTTAAATCCTTGCCCCATAAAGGTAAATTTCCATTTCCATGAACTACAGTTCATATAACATGCCTCAACTTCATTCTCCTGCAGATCTGTTATGTTTTGAGTAGAGATTACCAAGCAATCAGTGCTTAGAGTACAATGGCACCTAAATACTCAGAGACATAGTGGGGAAGTGATTTTAACACAACGCTGTTTTATCTGAGTATGAATTTGGTTTCTCGCATCTCTCATTGCAGTTGTGAATTCTTCGTCCAGTTTGGTGCTACTTCTACCACTCACAACTGAAATGAAAAGATTAAAACGTGATTGGAAAGGTTACCTGCCCTGAAATTTACAGGCTGCAGCTTGTCAGCAGAAAAGTTGTGATTAGGAATATGCCAATTAGGTGCAAAACATTGAAAACTCCAGAGAGACCTAACTACAACTTACAATGATTTGACTTGGCTGAGTTCAGAATTATAATGCTACTTGCCCTTGCCTCAATCAAGTGTCTAAAGAAGGCATCATTTGCACTTCTGAGTCAAAGATGGTGAACTGAGAACAATATTTAATCCTCAAGTAGTCATTCCCAGTGGGAGAATCTGTCTGCACAATTTCTTCACTTCTGACCCATTTGTAATCACCGTACAGTTTCATTCTGCAATCAATACTCATGGGATTTATGGGACTAAGTCTTATTAATGCCAATGGAATTTATGTAGGGTTAGTCCCTAGGCACTCCTAACTGACCAGAGACAACAACTGCTGGCCAAAGCTAGGATATTAAATGCATTGAGGATTAGAATTATGTATTCAGCATTTTTTCTCTTCAGTTATTTTATTCTGCTTTATCCATTACAAGCTACAGATGCAGTAACTAAAATAGCATCTCAACTTAAAGAGGATATTCCTGACATGGATAATGCTCACTTTTTGAATAATTAGTACAGTCAAAGGAAAACTTTTTTGCTTTGATAACTTGGGACAATTTGGGGTCAGCAACATTATTGTCTGTGACAGTAAACAGGTTTATTAAATAGATCAAACAGAAATTTCACAACCTGCTTGATCCTTAATTACCTGCAAATTTAAATCCCTATTTTATTGGAAGTCTCAGGTGTTCTTCTCAAAATCTCTATTAAAATGCAAATAGGTCATTATATAATTGAAGCTATTTAAATAAAGTATATTTTTTTCACCAGTTCATCCTGTCATGAATTTGTGAATATGTGAAATATTTGAAAGGACAAGGGCTAGAGGGAATTTGAATGGGGCTGGTAAAAATTATAAGAACACATGAAGACTGTTCAAGCTCTCCATTTTCTTTTTCACCATGTAACAGGAAAACTCCACAAAACTCAAGAATATTTCTAGCTTACGAGGAAATAAACCTTTACATAAGGTATAGTGCCCCACTGGATTTCATTACCCCAGTAGGTCATTAAAACAAACAATGTGACTTTCCATCTTTTCACTGACACAAAATACGTAAAGAGACAGAGTATGGGAGGAAAATTCACATTACCTGATTTTGTTAGTGAACAGGTGACAAGGGTGCACTATTAAAGTGCACAGACTCTCAAGTCAGTTAGTTTGTCCAGTAGTCAGGAAAGGGGATGAAATCTGAACTCATTTGAGGCCATTGGTTTTTGACAGAGTGGCAGAGAAACTGAAAGACAGTAAGGGGAAGATAATAAAGGTTTGATTCTAAAAGTATATATAGTTCCTGCAGAAAGTGAATTGCAATATCTTGAGGATAATTCCTTCTGACAATGGTGACTTAAGTTTGTATTTCTTAGTTGGTAGCTCTGAAAGAACGTAAAGGTTCTTAGAACCTTGACAGCACTTTCAAAGATAATTGAAATGTTATATCCCAGCTATTCCAAAACATTCTTCATAGCTGTAATTGTTTAGGATGTCTAAGAGGTTGTGAACACCATATTGAACTGGTTAATATCCCTTGTTTGGAGATCTAAGGGATGCATTTTTTAAAGTGTGACAAAGAATGAGAGGATATTTTACTTCAGATTCTGCGTGTGTGGTCTTATGGACTGCATAAAGCCAGGTCTTCAAAGTTAAATTACAAAAAAAACCGCATTGGTGAGTTTAGTATACTTGAAACTATTATCCAAGGAGGGAGCCCTAAAAAGAGAGGGGTTACAAAAAAATTTATAAAAGACAGAGATAATAAAAACATCATTCCTTGGCATACATATATTGCTAAATAAAAAATAAAATTTAGTTTGTAACAATTGAATTATTCTGTTTCAGCAGGAACTGAGTATTGCAGTATATTTACCTGCATAGATAAAATATAAGGGCTTATGGCTATAGAAACTCTTTAATTTGCTTGTGATGCAATTACATATGTATGTATATAATACTGATGAAATGGAATTAAAAGAATCAAGAAAATAGAATAAAATTAGAAATAATTTCTTTGGGAAAAAAATAAAAAAGAAATTGGCCTTTAGATGTGAAAAATTCCAGTGTGAATGGATAGTTCTACAAATTTGCTCATGTTGATGACCATTTTCCAGTATAAAAAGTGTCCCTCAGGCCATTTTCTTTCCTTTTTTCCCTCTCTCTCTCTCTACACAGACATAAAAAAAAAACTAAAAAAAAACCCCAAAAAACAAGTATTTTCTATCAATTTTAATTTTTGCACTATAAAGCATCAGCAACTTTACTAAGTTTACTTCACATAAGAGTATCATCCCATTTTTTCAGGTGAAGGAACAAAATAAAAGACATTAAGTAGCTTGTTAAATACCACCAAATCTGATGCCAAGATGAAAGCAGAGGCAGATACAAGGCTTTCAGTTCTTGTGTGCAGAGTGTTAGTATCTTTTTATCAGTTTTTCTCAGCTAAATATGTAGAGCCTTTTTTCACAGAAAATATTGTCACTTTTTTCTAACTTGTTTGACCCCCTATTCCTGGAAAAACAGCTGCGTAAGTAGCTATTTTAACAAATTATTAGTATTCTAAGGAAGATTTTGCCTGCTAACTTATTTATTAACCTTTAAAATGTATTTATAATTATAGCTAATGAAGGGTAAATCTATAAATATTGACCTGATGAGTGTTCACCTTCCAAATATTTGCCTCAGGATAGATCTAGGTGTATGCCCATCGTGCTTCTCTCTCCCCTTTACTCCAACACAATCCTGCACAAGCTCGTGCCAAAGTTCTAATTTTGTCTGTCACGTGCCACTTGAACAGTCATCTAATCCAAATCTACACTTTCCACAGGTAGAGGGAAACATGGACATTATGTACTGACAGAATACATTTTTGTAATATATTTGACCTCCAAGAAGTTTGACATTTGCTATTATAAACATAAAAGTTATCTATCACCCATTTGCTGAAGAGAGATAATGAACAGGAAGGAAGGAAAAAGAGAGAAGAGCTATATTTCCATGGCAGAGAAGTGAATTAAGATAGTAATTTGTCATGTCATCACTGCAGTTCTTAGTAAAAGTATTTAGAGAAAAGGAAAATTACCTTTTTGGCTTTAAAAAAAAAATTAAAAAAAAAAATAGAAAAACCTTCCTGAAGTGAATGGTGAAAGTTAAACTAGAAGTCACTTCATTAAATTAATTATTAGTAATGGATCAAAGTGATACATTTAGTGTTTATTTTTATTATGTTTTAATTGTATGTGTATTAATACAAATAGATACATGTGTGTGGTTGCATTTTCATTATTTCATCATCTACATTCTAAAAATTTTATCTTGATACATAAACATAGGCATACACAAAATTTTAAAGGGTAATTTGTGTTAGTCATACTGCTTATGAAAACAGAGATGTGTGATTCCCTTTTTTCTGCTGGTCTAGTCAGAAAAATAGTACTGGTTTATCTAGGCCACTGACTTGATTCACTAGGAAATTCATTGTTTTCCTTTTTTTTTTTTTTTAAAGCATTGTAACTGTTTAATTGCTCTTTTTTATTTTGTTTTAATTTTTATACCAAATAAAATCAAAGCAGAATAAAACGTTCACAGGTGCTAATTAATGAATAACAAAATTTTATACACTTCCCCAGATTAAAAAAGAAAAAAAAAAAAGAAACTGCTCTTTAATAATTCAGCAGGGAATTATTCCTTCCTGGCTGGTCAGAATGTGTCTTTTGAAAGTCTTTTGTATCTACTGAAAGTCTCAATAAAAAATGAAGACTCAATGAACTCTCAAAGGTGAGTTAAATGCTATTCAGACTGAGACAATCCACAGCAAACACTTATTTTCTAATAAACTGATAAACATAAGTCTTATATGCATGCTGTCTTTCCTTTTTACTATCTCTCTTATTCCATGCCTCTTCCCTTTCCTACCAATGATTTGTTTTCCTACTTAGCAAATGAAGCTGACATAATTTTGAACGGTGCTCAAAAAATGATTGTGGGTGATAAATTTACTAGGCAGCATATGGGTAGGCAAACACAGTTTAATATTTCGCTGAACTGGTGCAGAAGTAAGTGTTAACTAGATCAAAATAAAGAATTTATGGTACAAATGTTCCAAAATAGAAAATGCAATTTATATTTTCTAACTTTTACAAAGTTTTTCCTATAGACTCCTGTGCTCCTCTGCCACCATCCTTTTCCAGTCACCCTTCTCCCTGATGTTAAACATCTGGATGCACAGCTGCCCCATGACTAGAGCTGAAAATTTCTCCATAAAAACATTCTTTTGTCAGCTTGGTTGGATTTTCTTAATATAAAACGGAATTAATTTTCCTCTGATCTTTGAGTTTCTACAGGAAACAAAAAACACATTCTTTCATTCTTCAGTTATGGCACACCTTGCTACTTCTCCATGCCTGAAATTGTCTTTAAGTTAAAGCAAGAACCTTTCCTGTTAGAATTACCTCAGTTTTGGCTCAAAAGAAGTTACTTCCCAGACAATTTATGATGAATGTCTCTGTCATCATTACAAACCTTCTACTTTCCTCCAACGTCTCTCCTTTGAACCTGCCTTCCCAATGACTCCTGCTCTGTGATCTGTCCCTTTAATAAATATCATAATTTATCAGTGTTCTGATATTTCCAGTTCCTGGGGCAATATTCTAATCTGATTTGAACAGCATCTCTTGTGCAGAACATGTAACATTCTGAACTTAATCATGAAATTAGGTTGAAAGGCATTTTTAATCAAGCATATCTAGTTGAGTCCAAAGTAGTAGTTTCTTGGAAAAAGTTATGGACCTGAATTTTACAGGAGTTTGTACTGGATAGTCTACTGCTCCATTTTGTTCTGCTAACTTCCAATTTGTGTAAAAAAAAAAAAAAGGTAATACAAAAGCCAACTTTAGAAAATGTTTTATTATTAAAAAGTTCAAGAAGAAAAGTCTTGGAGGAAATCTGTCTAAAATAGTTGTATTTCTTTAAGTAAGAAAACATTTTAAAATATAAAACCAGTCTTCATAACTAACTTTCTCAACTCCTGGCAATATTACTAAAAAATATAAAGTAACTTGATACAATTTCATAGGCTTTTTTTTGGGGGCGGGGAGGGAGAGCAGAGGGGAAAGACATACTGTTATAATACTATAGAAATCTTATTTCTTATTTTTAACTCATTCTCTTTGTTCCCTTTAATAAATAGCTTGTGTTTCACAGTGTAATGAATGATGTTATGTGAGCAGGGCTCTGTCTTCCCTGGCAACATGAGTTCAGATTATTGAAGAGAAACAAGTCTTTCAAATTCCTAGTAGCAACCTTTCACCTTTGCTCCTTGCTCTCATGAAAGACTATAGAGTAGAAGCTGAGTTAAGCTTTTCAGTGCCAAATAACCTCAACTACACATCTCATTTTAGAGTCATCAGGAGTGTCATTAGGAAGGCAGACTCTTTGACACCAAGGAAAAGAAGTTGTATTTTGAGCATCACAAGAGGCCTATTGTTGCTGATTGCAAGAAAGGGAGAGAAGGGAAGGAGGGAGGGAAGGAAAAGAAACAACAAAACAAACTAAAAAATCCCACAAAAAAACCATCAGAGGCTTTTAAGGAGCTTTGAGCTTTGAAAAATAAATAAAACATTGCATTTGAAACCCCTTTGTGCATTACAACAAAGACATAAAAGTTTAACATAAAACAAAGGTCTGGCAACTTCAGCAAATATATCCATGGAAATGGAACTTACAAAGTGATGTAAATAAAAAAAGAAATTAAAAAATGTTAAAGTGAAGTTTGCCATCTGGGTTTGAAGGTTATTAGAATGTTCTTTGTTAAAAGATGGGCTTTTTCAATTAATGACTATGTAGATTTAGATCAGTAATTCCTTTAGTAATTATACTCTGTGTAAAGAAGGAATTATATGCCTTGTAAGCATGTTCAGTTCTATCAAAGTAGATTTATGCAAAAAACTGAATTAGAAAGATAGTTTATCAGTAGTAGTTCACATAATAGATATGTCAGTCATTGTATCCTGGGAGTCACAAGCAAAATGCAGAGTCAATTTTTACCTAGTAATTAGGTTTATTCCTTACTTTAAACATATATTTTTACCTGACAGATTCTGAATCTTTTTCTTTAGTAAGTTGAGGAAGAAGAGAACAAATGAAATGATTACGTTTTATTACTGAATTGACCATGATTTCTATTTTTCTTTGTGTTTTTATTGGAACATTTTCTGCTTTCAGTGTGTTACCATCATCAGCTCTTGCCCATTTAGTACTTGAATCTGAAATACTGTTTTGGAGCAGGATCAGCTGGATATGATAATTTTATTTTTTTTTTCTGAGTGAAAGAATATGTTCCAAACAAATGTTTTCAGAGAAACTGAAGGAACTCATATATATTCATCTTCCAAATGCTGGCATCTGCTTCACTCACATGACTTTAATGGCATTCAAATGAAACACCAGACCATTAATTCAGCAGAGAAATAAATTAGTCTAAAATATTTACAAAAGAAGATAACAGGGGCTACTAAATGAAAATTCAATTGTACCTCATCTTTTGGGACTTATTTCTTAGCCTATTCCACAAGACAGATTAATGTGAAAGCTTGTTATAAATCTGTTCCCCCTGACTTCAGTCATCATTAATGGTGCCAGAAAATAAGAAAATATTACGTGTTTTCAGAAATAGATGAAAAATGGAGTGTGGCCAAACAGGAAATTAAACTGCATTTGTTACAAAAATAATAGAAATAATTATCTTTAGCTTTAATATTAGTTTTTGTTTCTCTGTCACCATAATACTTGGTTCTTTTCCTCTTATTATCTTTCATTTCATTTAGTAAGTTCAGCACTTATTAACTAGAATTGATGTTGATTTTTTCCCCACATTGTTTCAGTCCATCTGCACGATCTTGGGAATGGGATACCAAGGTGGCAGCAGAAGGTCCTGCCCCTCTCTGGGCTCTTGCAAGGCTTAGTTGCTTTGCTTCTGGCTGTATTTCTGCTCCCCCTCACATTTTTTGCCCCTGCATGATTAGAGAGATCGTAAACGTCAAAAATTCTTTATGATGATGTGATTATATGTCATATAAAAAGAAAACCAGATCCTTAAGATGAGTACTTTACCACAGTCAATCAAACATGCAACAGCACAATGGATCCAGCTCTTCCCTGGGGATAGTATATACTATGGTCATTTAATCTACATAATGCCAACATCTCTCCTTTTTGCTAGTTTCCTGTACAGTAATCTCTGCTATGGCCTTCTGTTTTCCATTATTTTTATGTCTTTTTTGTTATTATTTATTTAATGTGGACATTTTTCCACAGCATTTTTTATATGCAGTTTGCATGTGACCACATAAAAAATTGAAGTATCGTTAGTGAACTGCTGTACTGAATATAAAAATGGAAAAAAAATTAAAAAAAGGATATATTATCTTCAGTTTAGAATGTCTCATGGCTGTCATCAATCAAGTTACTGTTTGATACCTATGAAAACAGGATCTTTTTGAGGGTATTAGTATAAAAAAGGAGAAGTGGGTTTGAAAATATTTTTTCCAGGCTCTTGTGTGCTTTTAATTTTTTTGTATGATTTTGCTGTGGATTGTGTGTGGTATTCAATATATTTTTAAAAAATTATTCAATTTGGCTATTATTTCCTAAGTAATTCCCAAATCCCAATTTTAAAATGTTGCTAGTTGCATGATAAGGAAACACAATTACCATAAACATGCAGAATGAGTATCACCCAGTTTTCTTTCCAATACTAATATGTAACTGTCACTTGGATATGAGAGTTAATTTAGAAGTAAGTAATGTTATACAAATATTCTGTAAAGGATTGGCAGGCTGATGAGTCTTTTGACAAATAAGATTTGTCTCAAGCTCACACTCCTATCCTGAACATTTTGATTCTCAACAAAACTCTTAAATATCAGTGCCATTTCAGTCGTTTTTATCCTATTTTTAATGGTAAATCCTATTTTTAATGGTAAATCATTTTAACATATTCTGTATATTAACTATTTCAGAAATCAAATATTTTCCTATTGTCCAGGTTTTGTTCGGTTGTTTTCTGTTTATTTTTGGGTTGCCTTCTTTCCTGGTGAAAACTGATGTGTAATGAGGAAAAGTTAGGGTCTGGAACAAGAAGTGTATTAATGTTATGACTAACTAATAAGTGATGTTATAACTAACCATAACTAATCTATACTAGCTTATTTTGAATAGGTAATGAAATTTAAAATTTTTGTTTTGCACATTTTTAGAATTCTGCATGAGCTCCTAGTCAATATTACATTTTTTTCTTTCATACCATTCTGAAAAAGAAAGTTAAAAATGTTTCCTGTGATTAGATTGACATTGTTATAAGTTTACATCAGCCCCCCCCAAAAAAAAAAAAAAAACCGTAAAAAGAATTTGTAATTTTTTTTTTTTTCTCATAGTGTTAATGTGGCCCATTTGTAATATGCTGTGATATTTTCTCCAGTCTTTGGGATAACCAAAATGGCACTTTTTCAGATTCAGCTATGTGTATGTGTGGTGAGGAAAGTAGTAGGTAGAAGAAAGAACCTAATACATGCTCAGGTTTTGCCATGATTTAAAGGCCAGACAAATCCCAGAGAGTGTGCTCAGGAATGGGGCAGCAATTTGCCTTATGAGTAGAGAAATGCAAGGAAGCCTTCCTGAAACAGTTAATTGAACAGCTTGGATGAAACAAATGGGAAAAGAACCCCCATAAAATAGAGTCCTCCCTAAAAAATAGTTTTCAGACCCTTCTTTACT